>JAAOEG020000006.1:5943395-5961065 GCA_011763625.2 Papilio bianor
ATACAAAAAAGATGGCGCGTAACCGAAAAATGTGACGGTAAATTTTTTCCAACGCCGATAAAGAAGTTTCACTTCAACAATCAATTATTGTTCGTATTGTATTTCCTCGACCACATCATGACCATGCAATATACTGTTATGTACAAATATAATATAAATGAGAATAAGTGAATAACAAAGACAAAAAGAGATACATTTATGTGGATTTCTGCAAACAAGACTTTTAAGGTCCTACGAGAAACAAGTCTATAAATTTCTCAAAGGCCGGCATCGCCTCTCTAGGTCCTCTAGTGTTGCGGATATCCATAAGCGTGGATGATCATCTCGGTGTTCTTGCCGCTTGTTTGGTTATAAACCTAATCTTATGTTTGTGTGTTTACATTGCCGAAACATTTACAGAAAAAATGTTAAACGATTAATAATAATTGAAGAATTGATTTCAGAAGTACAGTGTGTATTGGTCCTTAGAGATGTGTTTCGTTACGCTCTCAATGTCACTCTTGACAACGAATTTATGCGAATAAGCGTTTAATTTGCTGACGCTTCGCAGAATAATATCGCCGTTTGTTATTGTGTTTACAAGGTGTGGTATTATCTTTCATAATACATACATCAAGTGGAGGGATCGAGAAATTTTGGAGTATCGTTGCAATTATTTTAAACAAGCTGTCGCCCGCGACTCCGTCCGCGCGTTCTTTTTCTAAAATATAAGTTTTTTTCTTAAATAAACGTTGCCTAAGTTAGTCCTTATTACATCAGCTACCTGCCAATAAATGTTCCGCAGAAATAAGCCGGAACAAACAGACAGACGTACAGACAAAAATTTTAAAAATATGTATGTTATTTTGGTGTATGTACCGTATCCATATATGTACATGTACTAAAAAACGGTTATTTCAATATTACAAAGAGACACTCCAATTTTTATATGTATCTATTAAACCTTTTTAGTTATTTATATATGTTACTGTAACATGGGAATTGAAGTAAGAACAGTCTTTAATACTAGATTTGATTCAAAGTCAGATGTATGTTTTATTGGTAAAATATACTAATCTTCAGATACTTTTGATTTGTGTACATTAACAAAACTTTGTCATCTCCATTTTTACGAACAAAACATACCATAATAACGTGTATATTCACTTGTCAGAGCGTGCTGAGCCCAGACGACGAGATCCACAGCTCGGAGGACGAGGCGGTGGCATCCGACCTGGACATGCACGCGCTCATCCTGGGCGGACTGCACCAGGACCACGAGTGCCCCGTCAAGACAGCTGACGAGGTAACTTATATGCACCTTCTACACTGGAAGCAGCTGATACAGAAAGCAGTTCACATGATGTTAACTTTTTAAATTTTACTATGAGGTGGAAAACAAGCAAGCAAACGCTGTCCATAAACAGCCATAGTTATCGACAAATACGTTGCCTACCTTTAATCGACAGGGGGAAAGATAAAGTAAACTCTATGTGTCCTGTCCCTGGTCTCAAATCCAAGTCCCCTTCCCACTCACAAGGAAAGGAAAGAGGACTACAATTCTTTAGACTATACGTGTAATTACTTCCAGAACACGTCTGTTTTTTGTGTGGTCATGGTATTGCACCGGAGGAGCTAATTCGTACCACAGATTATGTTGTTGGTGACGACTACCAATGTCAAACATCATACCTTCGACCATATGATTTTTAGTTTGTACCATGCGAAAATTTGACGGTCAAAAAATCCCTCTTGACAGGCGGAGTGACAACTAGATTTGATACCTATATAGGTAACAAGTTAGGTTTGTGTTGGTCCGTCTATTGATAATGTAATGCTTCTGGTTCCAGGTGATCCAAGAGATCGACGACATGATGCAAGAGACGCCCTCCTCCGAGGGCGACATCCTCGAGTACAACGAGGCGCTCGAGAAGGGTAAAGAAGTGCTTAATTCGCCCCTCTATGAGGACAGTAAGTATAACGATATTCAAACTTTATAGCACACAAAACCCGATAACTGTACGACACTATTTTAGCGAGTGTAAGAGATGCGACGGCTGGGCACCACCGTGAAAGTACGTTACTATGATTTACTTCCAAATTTAGCTTAAAAGTCTCGTTTAGCTAGCAGCTTTGCTTGCTTTGATAAATGGCTCGTACAAATTCAGATCAAGGTACCAAGTGGAGCATACACCTAAAGTTTTAAAATACTGTCCTGAGTTTACCTTATATATCCGTAAACCGTACGAGAAAAACTCCATACCTACTACTGCAAATGCGGTGTTAGGTGTCTTTGTATGGATTCTTATCCATAAAAAGGCATATTGTTAACTTAGTAATGTAGTTATGTTGCTTGTAACTATTTCTTAGTTTCCACTACAGAAATAAATACACAGAAACATTATTATCTAAAAAATAGAGATGACAATATTTTTGTGTAGGCGTTTACAATTTAAAATCAAATAAGAATCCAAAATTTCAAATTGAATTAATGCATGTATTCTTTTAAATTCTTAATTCCACTTAACTCAAAATGTAATAAATAAAGTTCAAACAATATGCAAGCATTATAAAATTGTATTGGTACTTGATATTTTAAATTCAGCACAAAATCTTAGCAATGTTTGCCTCCTGCTTACATTCATATTATAAGCACGTTTGAAAAAAACTCAAGCATACATAAGTTAAGGCTTAGCAGCTTTTGTTTATTCGCGACCCTTATTTTAAGTGTACAAGATTTTAACAAAGCAAAAAAACTAGAAGAAATGTGAAATATTTTAAAGGACTAATATGAAATTGATGTACAAATGAAATTTTTATCACGGTGTTAGTATGATGCAGTTCCGTACAGCAACAAGACACACCTTGTTTACATTTTTTATTCATAGGACGTTCAACTTTGTACGTCCGATATTGCAAGAGTAATGTAAACAAATTTGAATTTATCGATATATTATATCGATAAATTAAATCGATATTTTAGACTGTTAGTATAATTTTTTCATAAAGTTTTTTAGGTGCTACTAAGCACGCATTAGCAAACCTATATCTTACATAGAAAATATTGTATTGTTTGTCCATTCAAATTAAAAAGTTCTCCAGTCTATCTGTATTTTTTCTATCCCAATAATATAAATGCGAAAGTTTAGATGGATGAATGGATGGATGTTTGTTTGAGTTTGTAGCCTAACCTCTGAACGGATCTCGATGAAATTTGGCATAGATGTAGAGGATAGTCGGATCGGAGTTTGATCCCGGAAATGGTTACGGTGCCCGAGGGATGCGTAGTTTTTCGGTATTTACTCGATAATTTCAGAACGAAAAATATAAATATATATATATAAAGAACTTACTAAAATTTAGCACAGATATAGAATATAGTCTGGAATAACACACAGGAAACTAAGTTTTATTTTAATTATGCGCGGACGAAGTCGCGGGTGACAGCTAGTTTTTAATATATTGCATTGAACTTTAAGTAGGTATGAATAACCTACAGTTTATTTCTTTAAAAAAAATGAGTCTACTGTTTTGCATAACCTTTGCGTGTAGTATTAAGGTCTTTGTAATCTTTTCCAGAACTTCGTCAGCTTTCACTGGCGCAATTGAACGAGATCTTTATGGAACTCGAAGTTCTGATCCGCGAGTTCTCCGAGACTTTGATCGCTGAGCTGGCGCTGCGCGACGAACTGGAGTACGAGAAAGAACTGAAGAACACGTTCATATCGCTGCTCCTCGCCGTGCAGAACAAGCGTCGGCAGTGCCACACCGACAGGAAGAAGCGTGTTGTGCCACCACGCTCGCCCAATCTCAATGCTAATAATGCAGCACCGAAGGTATGTTGGTATCTTTAAGTGTAGAAATCAATGATGGATTGTTTTATAAAAATTCAACACTCATAAAATTTCTTTAAATCTGAATAATGTAAACCTTTAGCACCTTATTATTATAAAAACTATTTTCTTGTTATTTGAGTACTAGCTCTCGCCCGCAACTCCGCTCGCAAAAATTTTTTTTTTTTTTATAAATAGTTAAGTGTTTTTCCACACTGTTCTGTATCTGTGCCAAATTTCATCGAGATTCATTGAACTGTTAAAGAGATACCTTCAAACGAACATTCATGAATGTCCGACCACACGGAATTTTCGAATTTCGCAGTTCGACTATTGTAAACCCTATCCTACAAGCCTACAAATTAGTTGAAATGATACAAGAAATATTAGAGAAATAATAAATATCTGATATCTTTATAAAAAAATGTGTGCAGTACTTGACGACGGTGATCCCCTTCACGCTGGAGACCGGGCCCCCAGACAACCAGTCGCTGCAGATACTCATTAAAAGTATGTATATCTTATTTTACACTTAATTTACTTTACCGGTCAGAAAAAAGAACATCTCTATAGACTTTTTAACTAATTTTCTATTAATTTTGAGGTTCCAGGAAAGTATGCAAATGGAATTATTGATAAATTCAATAAGTTTTTTTTTTCAGTATTAAAAGCAATAAACGAAGACAGTCCCACAGTACCGACTCTGTTGACTGACTACATCTTGAAGGTGCTCTGTCCGACATAGGCGGCGCGTGACGTCACGTCTCTCAGCACATTCTGACACATCCACCAAATTTACTCTCATTTCAATAATTAAGTATCGCAATACTAAATGCAACATTTAACTTGTTAGAAAAAAAAACGATTTACACATCTTGTCTATGGATTCCAGAAATAAAAAGTTATTTTTCGTATTTTAATGGTGCTAACTTCAAATAAATTACGTTATTTACAATAAATTATAACATTTTTAAAGGGGGGAACATTTTAATAAACTTTTTTTGTAAAATTATATTGGAAATATTTTGTTGAATAGATAATTAACGGTAAATTAAAATGAACGCGCCCAACGCCATGTTAAATGTCATTTTGCATCATAATTTTCCAGATTGTCAATAATGCTGTTTATGTCGATATTGCCATAATGTTATTTTATAATTTAATCATTTTTTTTTACATTTTTAGTAAAAAAATCAAATCTTTAATTACTTTTTTGCATAAATGAACTGTGATATCGTATTATGGTAGTTTGTTAATTAATGCTTCCTTTTAGGTTTATTACATGTTTTTGTTGATAAAAGCAGTTGTGTAATATTTATTTATTAAGAAAAAAATTATATTTTTACCCATTGAATTGTCTGTCAGTAATTTTGGCGTATAATGTAAATATTATTTTGAAATAACCGGAATTGTCTCTTCAGGGTTAAATAGTGAAGTTGATAGGGTAACACTGAAGGGTTTGACGTGTAAATAGTTTTATTGTCTGCTTTCTAGTTGTAGAAAATTATTTCTATATCATTTTATTACGACTTTCTTATATTATATTATTTCTATATATCATATAAATAGTAAAATGTATGTAATTTTTTTTGGGAACATCGAATGAAGTTAGACTTTTTTTGTTTAAAGGAATCTACTTTAATATTTTTTAATCTTGTAGTATTTCACTCATCGGCACCATAAGTTAGGTTTAGAATTAAAAATATCTCTAGTCGCATTATTTCTCGATCGAAAAAGTTGTTCAGACATTAAATTTTATGAGAAAATAAAAAAAAATCTAGCATGATTGTATGTAACGCTGTTGTGATTTATTTTAAATTTAAATAATGTATTGAGGTTTACATATATTTAATAATGTACATGTCAGCTTGTGTCGCACATTTTAAATGTATTTGTGTAGTTAACACGTATTTGTGGTTAATACTCAGGTATTTTATCGAGAAGATATCAACTTTGTAAAATTATAGTCTTAAGTAATATTTATAAATACTTAGTGTTAGTTGAGGCGCGCTCTCTCCTGAGCCACAGCTTTAGCGTTAGTCTGACAAGCTTCTATTGGACACCCGACTTCTGTTACATCGACGTGATGGGACCTGGTCGAAATAAAAGAGCTTGAATAAAAAGTTTGTTTTATTCACGTACAAGTATCCCTCGTTGAAATACTTTTTTTAGTAAAAAACATTATTTTGAGCAACAAAAAATAATAAACATTAATTCTTATGCTAAGATGGAAACGAGCTTTCCACGGTTAGCATAAAATAAAATAAAAAATTATTATATTACTAATTTACTTTACGTCCCCTCTACGAAGCTCGGAGTCTACCCTAACTTAGGGGTGACTAGGTCTTAGTCAACCATGCTGGTCCAGTGCGAGTTGACTTCACAAATATCTTTGAATTTCTTCCTTTATATGTACGGGTTGTATCACGATGTTTTCCTTCACCGTAAGAACATTTGATAAGTTCATAATTCGAAAACCGAAATAAGATTACATAGCGTGATTCGAACCCAGGACAAGTCAAGTGTTTAACCTTTGAGCCACCGACGCTCTCCAAAACCAAACAATTGATATCGATCAATTAATCGTCAAATTGTCATTATTCAGGATTAATGTAATCAGTTGTTGCGATTCAATACAAAGATTAGGCAGACTATATTTTATGTGATAAAATAAAATACGTAACTACAAACAAAATTGCAATATATTTACGAGTTTATTTACAAAAGTAAATCCCAAAAAAGATGCATATTTATTACTCGAGCAAGTAAAAATTTATTACATAATAATTTTCATACTAGCTATCGCCAGTGACTGTTCGTTCGGAATTAAGTAAGTTATACGTATGTGTAGACAACCAGACTATGTTCTATATATGTGCTAAATTTCAGTAAGATATGTTGAACCGTTGCAGAATTATCGTTAAATATGTAAATAACATAAAACTACGTACCTCCCCTCGGGAACCTGATATGTTTTACTGCAGACTTTATTTTATATTTGTGCCAAATTTCAATAAGATGTTGAATGAAACGTTACAGAATTGTCGAGTAAACATGAAATAACAAAATTAATGTATCCCACGGGAACCGTACCTATTTCCGGGACCAAAAGTAGCCTATGTGTTCTCCCAGACTATTCTCTAAATCTATGCAAAATTTCATCGAAGTAGTTAAGTAGTTTAGGCGACAAACTTTAACAAGCATCCATTTATAATATTAGAAAGATATAGGGTAACATAAAACAACAATATTGATTTTTAACTATATTTCGTTTTTTAAAAATAAAAAAAAATATAAAAAGCTCTAAAATAATGAGATAAATAAATAAAATCCAATTCGTAAGACGTGTATTAATGCCAAGTTAAATGTACTGCGTGATGAAGCTGTGGAAGCTGGTGACGCGAGCGAAGCCGGACGGGAAGCCGAGCTGGCAGCCATTGCTTGCTACGAATGAGCTGATGCCCACCTACAGACAGACAAACATATTTTATGACACCATATCACATACATTTTGTGTGCCTGAGTTATTACTGTTTGCCTTGAAGAGGCATTTGCAGCTTCACCGGGCTTAAGGTGGCCGAACGCGAGCGCAGATGGTGCGTAGCCTAAACCTCGTTTAAGAGTAACTAGGTTCGAGGTCTCCCTCAGTAATTGGCTTGAGCCGTTACATAATTATTATAACTGGATTGAATTCATATCCATAAACTTTTATTTTTCTACTTATCTGTGAATTAAAAAAAAGATTATTTTACTGCATTGAAACAAGAACGCCTATCTTTAATTATGTTTCGTATTTTTGATATTGTAAAACTGAGGTCACAAGATTTATGTTGTTGTTTTGGTATGAATTCAAGTGAATTTAAAGATCAAGTTATCGCAATTCGACGCATTTTTGTTATCAATAAATTTGAAATATTTACGAACAGCGCCCTCTCAAAGATTCGTTCAAATCACTAATTTCGATATTCAGTTCATAAAAAATCAGTTAAATGATACTAACCAGTATATTCCGTCCGTTGCGGTTAACAACAAGCGGTCCTCCGGAGTCTCCGCCGCAGATGCCGACGCCGCCGGCGCCGCTGGTGCAGATGTTGCTGGGCTGCGCGATGGAACCGAACACAGACTGGCACTGCCACACCGTGATCACCTGCAGGTCCACGTGGCTCACGAACGAGTTCACCGATACCCCCGCTTGTTCTGCAAACACAAATATTGTTACGCTATTAGTTACATTCGAACTCGTTTTTGAGTATATGTTATTATTATTCCCTGTGGACAGTCTTTGCGTTTTGTCTTCATGACATTTCATGAATGGGCATCGATTGACATCATCATTAAATTGGTTTTAACTAACAATTGCAAATTTTTGTTATCTGTGGATACTGACGGTCATTGGTCTTGCCGTATCCCGCGGCGACAGCCCACACGCCGCTGAATTGATCCCACAGCTCGTTGCCGCTCGGCAGAGCGATCGGCTGAATGCTGTCTGCAAATCACAAAAAAAATTGTAAATACAACTATCTTTCTAAGATATCTCATAAATCTTTATCGGCTGGGTCGACGTAATAATGCTAAAGAACAGACTTACTGACACGCTCAGAAACGTTTATTGGACACTAAAACTAAATCTCAAGGCTCAATGCGATGAACTAGTTCCATGTAAGCCGAACTTCGCAGCTCGAAATGCAAATCTATATGCAGGTATAAATGGTGCTGATCTGTAAGCCTTTTCACTGACCTGATTCAGGCATTCAAATCGTGAGCTGATCTTTAGGTCATCAACTTTAGTTGAATTACACATGACTAATTAATGGTCGCTATTGAGCTCTACTGAGCGTCGGTGGCTCAGGGGCTAAGCACCTGACTTGCAATCTGCAGGTCCTGGTTTGATTCCCGCCATGTGCCAATGTGTTTTTCGATTTTCCAATTTCATATGTACATTTACCCGACGTTCTTACGGTGAAGGAAAACATCGTGATGTACCCTACACATATCTGAGAGAAATTCAAAGATGTGTGTGAAGTCAACCACATTGTCCCAGCGTGGCTGACTAAGGCCTAGTCACCCCTAACTTGGGGCAGGCTCCGAGCCCCTCAGTGGAGACGTATAGTGAGCTGATGGTATGGTATAATGGTCTCTAAGGGAATCCCTTATATTAGATTTAGTAAGAAATACAACAATGGACTGTGTACGTATTAAATTTTAGTATGATAAGTTTTAATTAATATTACAAAGAATCATTAACTGTTTTTATTATACACTCGCTTATCATAATTAGCTACTATCAAATATTTGTACTGATTTGTAGCGTATAGATAAAAAACTTACTAGAGAAGAAAACGTTAGTAGGTAGTAAGATCATGGCAACATCGTTGAGGAGTGTCCTCGGAACGTATTGTGGGTGCATTATCACGTTGGATGTGGCAACCCTGGTACCGCCGTTAAATAGGAACTGGGAGCCCAGTACTACGATGAACTGGTTGGCTTGCAGTGAATGGAACCAGCAGTGGGCAGCGGTCACCAGCCGGTTGGAGGATAAGAGGGAGGCACCACATGCTGAAGTGCCTGGGTGATTCCAGAATGTGATCACTAATCCAGCCTGAAATTATTTATAAATATAAACAATTATTTTAAGCGCCATTACATAGAGTATTGAATTAACGCGTCGCCGTACATCTAGAGTGGTGCGTTGGTAAGGTAGTTGTCTTGTGGTCTAATGGTAATGGTTCAAATCCGCAGTCTACTGTCGTGAACCAATTTCTAGCATAAGCACCGCATTAGATGTGTTAAAAATAATATTAGTAAACTACTTCAATGAATGCTAATGTTTTATGAAACAAAAGTATCTTCATTTATTTATTTTGTGTTTGTGTTTAAAAATATTTATTTGTTTTATTGTTTAAATATTTATATATTTAGAGGTGATTTGAGAATGCTCGCATTATCAGACTATCCGTTACTATTGGATGTTTGAATTTTGCCCAAGAGTACATGTATTTAATTTGTTTAAAATAAAAAAATATATATACCACGTGCTTATTAAATAAATCATCGGTATATGAAAGATAAAGCTTGCACGTGAATATGTCGCAATAATAATTGTTATCGCGATAACGTAATGGGAAAGACAAAAAAAATGTATATTGTTAGATAATTACAAAAGGAATGAATTTTAGAAGATGAAAAGCAAAATAAGAAAAGTTAACCTAATATATATATTATTACTATATATTTACAAAAATACAAATACAAAAGTAAGGTTATGAGTAAAAACAAAATTGTCTGATTTCCCGCCATCTCGTATAGAATAATACTGTCAAAGACTAAAAGCAAACCGAACTAAAGCGGCCGTGTCACTGACAGGTTAGACAAGTTGCCTCACTGGTAGAGCAATTGCTAATAATATTATAAATACAATAGAACAATTGAAAACCAAAATTCCAATATTTGAAACACGTTTTATAACTTCCAAATAAAAATGAGAGTACTAAATAGAAATTTAATAGCGTGGTAAAGATTTTTTTCTAATATTAAATCTGGTGTCAAAAAAAGTTTTATTCTTTAATTTAACATTGTTCTATCTTTTATCTAATAGACTTTGAAATGACCCTCATTGACAAATCAACAAATTAAAACCTTACATATCTCATAGGTAAGGTAGGTAGGTAAGGCTATTTGGATATTAAATGTTACCAGATTAAAAATAAAATAAAATATTACCAGATAAGGATAACCATTGAGTGGTGCAGCTACTCCACCGACGATTCTAGATCCAAAGGAGTCCCCCGACATCCATCCATCCTCGGCCTCTTTAATCCTCGACGCGAGAGGAATTCCGACCGATTCATGGTAGTTGTCCCAAGGGAGTGCGACCGGCTGTCTCGCCGCAGCACCCGCCAACAAACACAGTGCAAACAGTAGGGGACCCATCTTTGGACTTTCCAACACATGCTCGATCATTCCCTTATATACAATTTATTATCAACTTAACATGATAAATAAAAACAACTATAAAATTATTTAAATCAAAGATTTAATCCCCGATTAATTAATCTAATCAGATTAATTACGAAGAGTGATTAAAATATACAAGTTCAAATTAGTATTGTTTATCAGATGGCGAATTCGGTTGAAAAATTAGATACATAATTTCATTTTATTAGCGTTTTGTTTGTTATCATTTAAAAAATCGTTTCGTCAATATCCGTCGTGGTTTAGTAATGTGTCGTCCGGAAATTGATATGATTTTAACAGCAATCTATTTTTCGGATGATAATAAAAATTGCCTAGACCAAAATACCTTTTGTTTTAAACGAAAAAGAACGGAAAAAGTAGCAATTGTTTTATTTTTTTAGAAAAGACGTTTAATGACTCAACGAATTGTGCAAGATTTATAGAAACAAATAATTTAAATAAAAAAACATGCTCATAGTTCTTAAGTATTTATTTACATATCTTACAAGTAAATATCATTTAAACATATTTTCGTATTTCTTAGATTAGCTGATAGATATATTTTTGACAGATAAAATGTATTACAACTCTGACACTTAGTCTATGACGATACCCGTGACGTCACCGATCCAGGTCAAGTAGCGCTGGATGCGAGTGAAAACGGACGGCACGTCGTCGCTACAGCCGCCAGCACCAACGAACGAAGCCACGCCGATCTGATAGTCAACAATAAGTGCAAGAGCTTAGCTTAAATTGATTTACACACATAAAAATAAATAAATTTCGTACTTACCAAAATAGTTTCTTCAGTTGCGTTGTACACGATTGTAAAAGGACCTCCATTATCGCCCTGAAATTATCAAAATTGAAGTGCCTTGAATTGATTTTCTGATAATGAAAGCTGTTTTTAAAAAGACTGTTAATTGTGTCCGAGCCAAAAGTAGGAAAAAACGCATGGATAAAAATGAAAACAATTATGACATGCATTACACAAACTATGATTGTACTTGTCTGTCGTAACCCAGGCCATAGGCTTCCAGAGTTGCCATACAATCAGCAATAATGTTAATTTAACCACAATAAAATATCAAAAGTACCCATCAAAATTACCCACCGTCACCCATGAGAGGCCTCTATCGTACTGTTTTCACAAGAAGGCGCTCGCGATGCTACCACAGTACACTTGGATATTAGACTAACCTTACAAGTGCCGGCCAATCCGCTATACCCGCAGACAGTGTTGGCCGGCAGCTGACCGAAGTAGGACGTGTTGCAGAGCGGGTCCGTAATCACCGTCATCAGCTTTTCACGGAGTGTTGGAGATACGAATGTCACGCCTAAATGTTAATATATATTTTTTAATTTACGTTAACTGGATTTAGCGTATGTAGCGTAGCGTTAAATGCTACATCCCTAATAGACTGTATCTATGGATTCAAATACAATAGAGTTCCTCGAATCCTTCATTGCGGACAGCTCATAGACGTACCCACTGAAGGACTCGAGGCGTCCATATGCTAGTTCTTGAACGACCCAATAAGCCTACCATATGATAAGGGAAAATAGATCAATGCTGGCCCAGGTCGGGTTGAGTTACATATCTTTGAATTTCTTCTCCGATATTTGCATCACGATGTTTTCCTTCACCGTAACAACGTCTGCTATGATAATCGAAAAATCGTAAATCACTTCGATACAAGGCGGGACTCGAACTCTGCAGATTACAAATCAAGTGCTTTCCTGCGCCACCGACGCTCTTCATTAGGATTAGTACATGTTATATTAATCCTACATAAGAGAGAAAAGGAGGATATGCTACAAGTATGGTTATAATTCACCTTCTGCGGCTATCCCCCAGCCGGAAGCAACAGCGCCCATGCCCGCAAAGTTGTACGTAGATATTCTTAGATACGGCAGACGAACCGTGTTTATGGTATCTGTAAAGTATATCCTATTGGTTAATACAAAAAAATAATAAACTAAATTAAATTGTAAAACGCAATTTTTGAATCAATGCATGTTTACTTATTTATCTGTGGATTAATTAAATTAATTGTGATAATAAATCCGAAAGTTAATCTGTATCGTCGCACGGTATCGTACGTTCGTGCTGCACATAGATAAAATTCTTTTCATTTTTAATTATTATTGATGTTCTCGATAACAAAAGCCTTTTTAATCCATACTTTATTTGATTAGTTTCGGCAATTGATTGTTTTTGTTTTAAGAAGAATCTACAATATTCGAGTCATGTCAAAGCTGGAGAAAAGTTGAATTTATTTCCTTTTGTGAGTTAAGGGAAAAGGCTTAATGATACGAAAGTCCAATAATTAAGCTTGTTGAAGAAAGATATACTAGGGCTACTGTTTAAGTCACTTTTGAGGTCCATTTTTGTTGCAAAAAATGAAATTATTAGATTTCTCTGATCCATATGTAACGTAGATCACCTCGTCGTTGCCGACTCTCTTTTGCTCCCTTATATACTATAATAAACCTCACCAGTAAGTTGTATGGTGTTGGCAAGTTTGAGGAGTGCGATGTCGTTAGCGAAGGTGTCAGGCTCGAAGTCGGGATGCGGCACCACCTCGGCCACGTTGACAATGCGACGCCCGTTCTCGTACCGGTCGTACAGGGAGTGCGCGCCGAGAACTGCCTATAGTAGTTACACGCTATTAACAACCGTAACGCAAAGTCAATAAGTATAATATAGAATATCTACGCTTTTGTAAAGGCAGTCGGAATTTTTTTTTTATATTGTAGAAGACGAAGATTCAAGTGTCGTCTGTCAGCTATATCATTTTTCGTATAGACACTGAGAGGTTTTCGAGGGTCTTTTAGCTGGCTTTTAAATGTCTGAGTCAAAGGGCTGTGTGATTTATTGGCTTGGTTGATTAAATTTTCTTCTGTGTAATTTACTATGTGTATTACTACCCACCTGTACATTGTCGACTAGTTGCTCGTTGTGGAAGCAGCAGTGCGCGGCGGTAAGCACCCATTCCGGATGCACTAAGGCTCCGCCGCAGAAGCCCTGCTCGCCGTTCACACCGACACGCAGCAACAAAGCTACCTACTCAACGTTCAATTGTTTAAAGACTAGTTTAAAAAATTTGGTTTTTGTGTCCCTTTGTTTTTAATTCTCGATTTATTTATTTATAAAACATGGGGGCAAACGAACTGCGAGAACACAAGATGATCAACGACGCCCATGGACATCTGCAACACCAGAGGAACCACTGATGCGTTGCTGACCTTTGAGAAAGAAATAGGCTCGCTTCTTAAAGGACCCTAAATCGTACTGGTTTGGAAATAACGCCGAGGATAGACCATTCCACAACGCGGCTGTGCGTGGCAGAAAGTTAGGCGAGAACCGCATTGTTATTTGATTTTTTTTTAAATTCAACGTGTTTAATTTTACTGTAATGTTAAAATCCAATGACGAATCAGGCTCGTAACTTTTGTTATTTATATAGACAAGGCAAATGTACCCAAGTACAGATATAATCATCAGCTTGTGAATTACACAGATAGTTTTAGTGTTTAGATTAGTTCCAAAGTCTTCTCTGCCAGTCTTTGCATGCACTAAATTTCTTATAGTCATGGTTTTTATACTTTCACACTTTCCTATCATAGATGTTATTATAATATCAAATGTTTTGATTCAGTAGGCAAGTATAATTTTGTTTCTAATAGTTTTTCTAGTAATCTTGACTAGCTGGTGCCAGCAACTCCGTCCGCACGTAATTAAAGAAACTTTAAGAGCCTATGTGTTCTTCCATACGATGCACAGCTGTCAACTTTGAGCGAGATCCATTCAGGAGAGACTTGCTAACATCCATCCATCTAAACATTGGCATTTATAATATAAGATATACATGAATAACTTACTTGAAACGGCCTGGAGTTAGCTTCACTTATAACACCGCCTATCATCCTTGCATTTTTGTTCATTACACAATTACCATCAGAACAATCGTCTGTTGCACAAAGGCTTATTAATAAACAAAATACAGCTACCTTTGTGAACATTTTAACAGATTTTAAACACGTTCAAAACTGTAAATGGAATATCAAAAAATGTATGAGAGTGTGAGAATTATTTTTATCTTGATTTGTGATAATATTATTGGTTATCTATATAGGTACATCATAAGTACATCCTCTCAGTCTGGATACAGGTAGATAAAGATAATTTTCCATGGGTAAATGTGAAATATTTATCTATAATTCAGACACGGAGTTTAAAACATCGACTTTTTCAGTAATTTAATGTCATGGACTTCTTTAAACGCTCGAAAGCCAAAAATATTAAATTCCAATGACAAGCCATGCTAGTCATCTGAACTATGGTTATATCGGGGACGAGTCTTTGGTCAGTAGCCAAAAGGTTACAGATATAGCTTTTCCTTGGTAATATTTAAGGAAAAGTTCGTATTTATCGTGCTCTCTCAAATAGTGTTGCGGCTCTGGCGCTATGTGGCCAGTACGCAGCAAACCTCCTTGGTCGTTTTATTTTCCTTCTTTTTTGTATTTTATTTTTCTTTTCCAAATTTGATTCTTCTTTTGTTTTATTATAAAATTTTGGTCTTCAAGTGAAACAGATGTGTGTTATTTACTTCCCATAGTTTCCAATAAAAAATAGCTATGGAAGCCTACAGTGCAACAAATAGCTGTATTAATACGAACTTTTCCGAAAAATTACGAAAATCTTTGGTCACTATATCTATAATGATATGTATAACATTATACTAACTATAAAATATAACCATCTGCTAGTGAGAGATACTTGTCAGTATATTAAGTGAATCTTTGACTTCTGCATAAATAAATAAAGTCAATAGGCATCCATATCCATTAGTCATTCTGCAATATGCATTGGGGGTATTTTGAGTATAATGTGAATGACCGTGTCAATATTCAGTCATATCAGCCGTCAATTTTTTTTAATGTTATAAGGTGGCATACGAGTAAGCGACCGCTGCCCATAGATATCCGTAATTACAGATGTATTACCAACGTTTAATTAGCAGAAGAAAAGATGAACAGAAAGATTATATTATTTCTTTGCCTACTTTCCTCCGTCAAATCCACATCCCTTTTCTTTCCTTTTCATATAAGAAAATAGTGGAACCCTTCCCATTATCCCTATAAAGGACTAAAATAAAAATAAACATAGGTAGAATAATTTTTTGTTACGTTTTTTAACCACCTAAACACTTTGTTCTGGGTAAGATAAATAAAAAACACGAAAATATTTGAAAACATCATTTATTATATTTTCCTCAAAAAAGTAATTTTTTTAAAATAAAATTATTTAAACATAGGCATATATACGCGATGTAAAGCAATGCGGTGGGATACGACGGTGTTTAGTATTCCAGGTCTACGGAGCAAGCACTAGGCGCTAGCTCCGTGGGGTGGGGAGTGGGGAGTGGGGGGGTGGGGGTGGGGGGGGACCACCGCACGCAAACGCGCTCTATACAATAAAAATACGTTAACCGAACTAAAAATGTGTGATCGTTAAATCTAATAAAAGTGAACTTTTAGTCAAAAATAATGAATATTTAATACTAAAGAAATTAAAAACAGTGAAAAAAGATTGGCAGTAAAAAGTAAAAAGATTGAAATAACGCCGTACAAAGAGTTATCGAAGCAGAGGAGGCTATCAAGCATTACTTTACAAGAATTACTTCAAAAGCACTCTGAAGTCGCCGCGACATCTACACTATGCGACAATTCACAATCTAAGGGACAAATTTTTATAATAAAAATTTATTTAAATGCGACATTTTACGAAGGGCGACTCCAGAGTGCGGGAAAGACACTTTTTTTATAAGAAATTAATACTAAATACTGTTACATAGGTCAAGTTACAAACGTCACTATATCACTCCGTCGGAGCGACGTCAAAGTAGTCACTGGTTCTATTATAAATGCGGTCATATACCGTTTATGGTGTTTCCCGTTGAGCCGATCGGTCTACAGATCAATCGACCCAACGGGAAAACCCTTTAACAAATCTCATCGCAACGATATCTTGGTCGAGTGTTAATACAAAAAAACATGCAGTCAGTTATACATCGTAAGGTTGAACGTCATACATTTCTAGTTCAAATGAATTTACATTTTTTAAATTCTATGTCAATTACATACATATATATGTATAGATATATTTTATAAATACGTATATAATATCAATCTGAATTTAAACGTTAAAACTCGTTTTACTCATAAATAGCATCGCATTTAAAATTTTAAAATATGTACTTTATAATTTTTTTTAAATTTAATTCAATAATGAAAGAAATATCTTCAATGTCACAACTACACTTAGGGGGCGGGGGAGGAGGGGGGCGTGTCCGTGCGCACGCGCAGGCGCGCACAATAAATACAGAGGGGGGGATGAGACACAAACGTGGAACAGTCTTAAATAACGTTACATTTGTACGCAACAAAAATAATATAACAATATGTGTATAGTGAAGGGCGCTGGGACACAATTTCGTCATTAGCAAAGCTTACTGCGGGCAAGCGTCGTGAGAAATGTGCGCCGTCCGCGCGCCGGCGACCGGCGGCCCGGCGGCGCCTAATGCGAAACGTGGCGGCGCCCGCTCAGCTGCACAACACACCACTCCGTTACACACATAACACTCGTATTCATTCACTTAAAACGGTCGGTTAAAACGATCTATATCAAAAACACTTGGATAACCACATGAATTACCATTTTATATATTTTTTAATTATTATATTTTTTAGAGCGTCGGTGGCTCAGCGGCTAAGCGCTTGTAATCTGAAAGTCCTGGTTCGAATCCCACCATGTACCAGTGTATTCGATTTTCGAATTTCATATGTACATTTACCCGACGTTCTTACGGTGAAGGAAAACATCGTGATGCTGCACATA
>JAAOEG020000006.1:6212633-6226496 GCA_011763625.2 Papilio bianor
GGAATAGCGATATACAACAGGGCTCAAGTAGATGCTAGGTTCAGTTACCTGTACGAAGCCCTGAGCGGCAGGGGCGCGGTCGCGACGGCGGGCGACGGCGAGCGCGACAGCTGCGGCGGCGGCCAGCGCGGCACCGCCGACGCACAATGCTGGGTACAGAGCACCTGATCCGCTGCCTCCGGGGGACCCGCGCACAGTATAACCCTGCAATATCGCACCATTCATTTACTATCGTCAACTTTAGGATTCTGAAGCAGTTTTCGCATACTAAGCATTTATCAGTCTTGCGCTTTTACAATGTTCAAATGTTGCTTGTACAAATTAACGTTGAAGTAATCAATAATTTTGAGCCTTTCACAGCAATACCAGGAGTAGATTTTGACGAGAATTTAGTAGTCTGGTACGAGAACGGTTAATAGACTGAATATGACATATTGTTTCAAAAACTGCGTTTAATATAAAATATTTTGCTTTTATTTTTAAGGTGTAGTTATATGAAAACAAGAGAATGTTACTAACAGGCTGCGTGTGCTGCAATTCGTGCTTGAGTGCATGTGCTGGCGGCGGGGGTGCGCGCTCCTCCGCTTGCTCCAGCGCCGCGCGTAGACCTTCGCCCTCCGTCTGACGACAAAACCACCATTAAGTAAGCAAACATTTTTCTCGATTTTATAACCTTTGTTGTGCAATGTATAAGTATGCCGCTGTTATGTCTTCTAAGGCCAGATATAGGTCGGTCACCACATAGGTAGATGGTTACATCGAATAGTAAAAAACAAACGCCCTGTGAAAAAGTATACAAGGCAGCCAAAGTGTTCATTTACTGTACGCTATCACGGTATGTAAACTGCATTACTATTGTTATTATCAACATGTTTAAAGGATTGTTGTATGTATATCGTACCTCGCTGGTGGATCGTCGGCTAGAAGTCTCGCCAATTTCGCCGGTCTCAGTCTCGGTCTCGGCCACCTCTGTCACAGTGCTCGTTAGAAATTCCTACGAACAAAACGTTTTTTATATAGGTAGTTACATCAAACATGTTTTAGTGGATTTTGTGTCATTCCTTCCGTGCTGTGGCAACACTTTGTTGCTAAAGCGATCCTCATTAAAGCGGTCACTCATAATGTTCTCACAGTGGTAGTAGTTTCCTGTGTGTAGGCCATGCGCGTGGTGGGGTCTCGGGCGATGGCGGGGGAGACGGACGAGGCCGGGGAGGCGGAAGAGGCAGGCGGTGCAGGGGAGGAAGGCGGTGGGCTGCGGGCAGCAGGGGCGGCCGTCGTCTCCTCCGTCTCGTTCACCTCATTCGCCTCATCATCGATCTCATCGCTTTCTTTTACGCCGTTTGAAGTCTGAAAGGAATATGTGATACGAATTAGAACAGATCATAATATACTAAGAGACATGCTACAAACATGCCAAAAGTACTTGCGTGCTCGGATCCGGGCCCAGGAAGTAACTAAGAAAAGAAAAGTTCTTTGTTATACATACCTTGATCCGTTCGTTCTGTATGTCCTGCCGCTGCCGGGCGCGCTGGTCGCGTTTTGCTCCGAGCTGATCGCGTGCCGCCTGCTCACGTTGCACCTCCGCCTCGATGCGATCCAGCAATAGCTCCTCCGCTTCAGGGGTCATCGACATCAGAGACACCGCCATATCGTCCTTCGATTGCATTGACTGAAACATAAAGAAATGTTAGGGTTCTTGTGATTGAAATAGACTTTATTAATAAAGGAACACGTTAAAGGCTTGCTTTATCACATAAAATGTTAAACACTACATACCTGTACGTAGTCCTCAATAGCGGTTCCAATGCTGGCGTAGAGATGGGGGCGGCGACGCAGAGAGGACAGAGCACGTTGCAGGGCACGGTCGGCATCCTGTTATCGTACATTTTAATATTTAGTATACAAGCAAAGACTAATTTAATTGGTTATGAAGACAAATCATTTGTTAAAAAGCGAATTGGTTCGACCTGGAGACGATCAGCGGCAGAGGCTCGTTCGGCGGCGGCGGCTTCCCTTCCGGCGGCTGCAGCGCGGCGCCAAGCGGCCAGTGCACCGCTACGTTCTGCTGCAAGAGCACGGACCAGCCGCTGCAGGCACTTCTGGACACGGTGTGCCTGAACAAAAATTACAAATTATGAAACATAATTTACCCAGATAGTCTTGGAAGTTCGGATTTGCGTACTGTCATTCGTTTGTGCGATATTTCCGAATTGTATATTCCTGTATGTTGTTGTCAACTTACATTGGGCGGTGTGTCGCGGAGAGAGCGGGTGTAGCAGGCGAGCGCAGTGCGGCGGCGTTGAGCCAGATGTGCCAGAACGCGTTGTTGGTGCAGTGCGGCTAGCCGGCGACGCTCGGCCACGCCTTCTTCCTCCAGGGACTGAGGAAGTAATAATTAATGTTATATTCTATGTTCAGTCTCGTATGATTAATAATTCCGTGGATCCGTGCCTCCACAATCCAAATATGGCAGGATTTTAGGGACATTATCAGTTTTGGCTTATGGTTTGTTATTCAGTATTCTATGACAATATTAAAACAAAATTTAACTGTTATATTAAAACATAACAGTATTTTAATAAAATAATGTAATAGTTTACCTGAATGTTAGATTGGAATTTGGCGGTCATGCGCTGTCGGAATGTTTGCGCGGCGGCGGGGTCGGTGCTCATCATCTGCTGGTAACGTTCCTCAAGTTCGGACCATTCCTTCATCACTTTTGTAATCTGTGACATCAAAGTTTAACATTGTAAACCTGTATATCAAGGTTTCTGGAATACTTTAAAATAAATTGTTTATTTTCTCCTTGGTTTCTGCGTAAGATTAAGACAAGGTGAGTATCATTGATTTAAAATGGATGTTGTTTACCTTCTCGCGGTGAGTTTCCTCAAGGCGTTGTTGGGCATCCTTGTAACTCTGGTGCTCGGTGCGGGGGTCGAAGTGCGAGAAGTAAGGGTCCGAGGTAGCGGTAGATGCCTGTAAGAAGAGGGACAATTTTAAAAACACTAATAGGAATTTGTGGAACATAAATAATGTGACACACAATTTAATATTACGATTTGGAAACTGCGATTATTTAAGACTTTACATCTCAAAAAAATGTAATAAGTTTTGATATCATGTTGAAAATGAACTCACGACAGTGGTGGATGTTGTTGTGGTAGTGGTAGTCGTGCTGGTGGTGGGTTGTGGCGAGGAGGTCTCAGGGCGCGGCCAGGCATTCTCATCTCCATCCGTATAATCGTCGTCTTCGGCGTCGTCGTCACGGGACAAGTCAGTGTCCTCGTCTTCATCCATATCTAAAAACGTTATTAATGACTATTATTCCTGTTCGATAGTCTCACAACACCGTTTGAGTTATATTGGAATAGATTAGAAGTAAAATTGATATAATTGTTCTTTAGGGCAAACAAGCGACGGAAACACCCAACTGATCCGATGATCAGGCTGATCTAAACAGAACTGATCCGAATGTCCGAGGGCGTCGATACGCAAGAGTAAGGGAACTGTACATGCGAAAGCTAGCAAGCCTTTAAACTTTTGTCGAAACGACATATTATATGTATATATTTTTCATTTTATATATTTTATCGATTACCTCTTTTGAAAACGATTTCGTTTGATACTTCTATAGATATTATAAAGTAAAAAATTTATGCTCACCGAACTCACCATCGTCGGCATCATCATCATCGTCATCATCGCTCAAGTTAAGTGTGTCATCGTCATCGTCGGCGAGTGCATCTTCATCATCTAGTAGTTCATCATCGCGCTCGTCCATCGCAGCTGAAGCGGCCAGCATCTCTTCACCACCGGGGCTGACCGGTACACCGACGTCCATTGGCTTATGCATCTTGACATTTTCTAAAATTATTATGCTCTATGTTAGCGATTACGAAATTTTGAGTGATTAAATTCAGTAGAATAATACAACGATATCCACAACAAAAGGACGGATAAATAGAGATGACACTAACTCGCGTAATTTTACTTAAACTTAAATAAGTAAGTTTACCTTTGAAATGTTTTGGGCAGCAAACGAACTCGACACCGGAGAAGAGGCTGATGCCGCAGGGCAGAAGCATAGCAAAGGTACGGAGTCGGAGGCCACGTTGCGCACAAGCGCGGCCTGCGGTCGCGTTCCAACGTGCGAACTGCCAGCAGCGGCTCTGGTTGTGGATATGGTCGAACAGACAGCTCTCGGGCACCAATAGCGCGTCTGATTGGAATGGACCTTCTGCCGACAAATAGTCTTTGTAGTGTTCGTGTTATTGATAGTAAATATAGAATTTAAAAAATTATTAGCTAACATGTATCTGTGCCTACATCGGAAGCTTGAGATTTTATTTTTAGGGGACCATTAAATTACTTGATTGTTAAGGAATTCCTCTCTTAACAACATATATGACACTTTTTTAAACATCATCAAGAGCTAACTAATTCGGCGAGATAGTATATACAGTTTCGAGCTTATGTGTTAATCAAAATGGTTGCAAGGAGGAATTACTGTTGAATATACATTTTTCTAATCAACAAAAATCCTGTCGTATCGAGGTCAACTATTTTACTAATAACTTTATTAATCTGTTACTTTTTTATATCCATACCAAGACAACGGAAAGGCTTGACCCAGCGGGTGACTTTGCATTTGGCCGCGTTGCTGGAGCCGAGCTTGCACCAGTTGCTCACTTTGACGTAGTGCGAAGCTTCCACGATGTTGGTGATGTCGTGGCTGGGGTAGACCTGGAAACAAATATAACACATATAAAGTACGTATATTCAAAGCACTTCAAGATGAGCACGACCCTCAGTAATGAAGAACATGAAGAAGAAGAACAAAGAACATATATTAAGAATTTGCAAAATTATGTGGACTCTAGTAATTTTAGGGCATAACAAATGTTGTAGTCCAGATCAATTCTGTATCTTTGTTGCCCTTGTAATGCCCTGATTGTGTAGACCAATTCATTCTAGTGTTACTGGCTTTTGTAGCGATACCATTTTCTAGATGGCGTTTAAAGACAAATCAGACTATTTTTGTATCGATGGTCTTATCGTATAAGATTAAAATTATGTATAAAAATTCTCAACTCTTTTCATAATTCAATTACAAATGGATCAAGTTACGGAAGTCAGGTTACGATTTAATTTCGTTATGAATGTTAATTGTTTATTTGACAGGAACAAAACAACGCCCCAAGTCGATCCAGCTTTGACTAATGAATTCCCCTAACATAAAGCCGATGAGTCGACGACCTACCGAACAGAATAATTAATGGCACTTTTCGTATGATGAATTATAAGCACGAAGATTACGCCCAAAGTTTATTGTTATACACAACAAAGTTAATAGAATGTGACTTGTATCATTGTACTAAATAATATACTGAATGTACTTTATAAACAAACTGTGGGTACTATTGCACTGTCTACTAGACCAAGAGAGGAGAAAGAGTAACCTTATTGAGAAACTCGAAAGAGCTTACCTTTTTGCAATAATCGAGTATTTCCATCTTGTCCTTAAGGCAGTTGTGAGGCTTGGTGGTGAGGTCGGGCGTCCAGCGGCCGGCGGCGGACATGTATTGCGGGTGGTAGCTGGAGCCCGCATCGCAGAGCACCGCTACTTGCGGCTCCGCACCGCTGCTTGCCTATGTACAAGAAACTCAATTAGTAAAAGCACATCTAGTGTTTCAAGCTTCTTTCGGAGAATAAATGGATGTAGTGGTAAGAGACCCAGAAACCGCCTGACCAAATATGCATCGCACTCGACATCACTATGCATAACGCCTTCCACATCGCAGAGAACCGCACAGAGTGGAAACACCGTTCGAGAAGTGGTCAAGAAGAGGGATTGCGAGACTCAGAAATGTGGAAATGATGCAGAGAGAGTGGTAAGCCCGTCTTTGATATTTACATTCAGTGCGGATGTACATAGATGGCTATTGTGATCACGTGACACTAAGCGACTCGTTTTCAGCATTTAAAGATTCTTACAACATATGCAGCACATTTTAATGACAGGATAAACTTATAAAGAAATGGTACCTTACTTTCTTAATTTGCAATCTGAAGTTATATATGTATGTAGTTGCGTTAGCTAAAAATTTTATAGTGAACTAATCATAATAAAAATGTTAAATTTGACTAATATTATAAATTCGAGTCTTTATATGGATGGATTTTTGTAGGTATTTCCAGAACGATTCAACAGTCATCGATAAAATTTGGCACAAATGTAGAATGTAGTCTGGAAGAATATATAGGCTAAGTTTTTTTTTAAAATTCCGCGTGGACGAAGTCGCGGACTAAAGCCATGAAGTTAAAAATACATTTATTGATGTAAATTAACAAAGTGATCGCTTCCATAAAATTATTTATTTATAACGTGCCCTTATTTCTAGGTCATTTTAATTCCAATAAATGTTCAATGAAAATTCTTTTATATTGCTTCTTCCTACTTAATCAAATACATTAGCGTATAATTATCATAATTTACTTTGTCTGTGTCGAAAGACTCTCTTATTTCATGTTCTTTAGCGTTAGAAATAAAGTTAAATGTGGAAGTCCGATAAGAAGATAAAAATGGAGGTCCACTCGACTTCGGCAGTAAATAAATTTTTCTCCTCCAGAAATGTCTTTTATGTCGGTGATAAAGAGCTCGTTTATATTGAAGAGTTCGGATTGACAAGCGGATGGACTGTGCCGACGACATTAAGATATATTCGGTTTAATACGACTCGGGTCCTTGTAATATTTTGCCTTGTAACTTTTTCTGTTATAGATTCTATTTTCGTATACTAGAGCCGGTGTCTTTTTATCGATTTGTGGATTTATTTATATCCAGTCCGATCTTATTGTATTTTATGTGATTTACGTAGCTTATTAATAGCACCGTAAGAACACTACTTTTAGTCCGCAACTTCTTCGGCGCGGCATTAAAAAACATTATCACAACAAATATAGCCCACGTTAGTGATTAAGATTTATGATGGTGATATAAATGTAAACCGAGATAGACGTCACCAACAATAACATTTGTAGCCTGAATAGGCCGGTTCGCCCTCTGCAATATCAAGACCTCATAGAAGACAGGGGTCAAATGGAAGCAATGGAATGTATGGAAAGGAGAAGTGTATTTCGCACAGGAGGAGACGCATAGGACCCCTTCCTATTTCTTATTTTTCTGTGTTTCACCTTCTCCGTCGATGAAAGGTAGGCAACGCATCTACAATTGAGGATGTCTATGGGCAGTAGTCCACCCGCTATTTCGGCGAATAAAGGTGGCCTCTTGATTTTTTGCCACTTTCTGCTATATTTAAAAAAGTAGGAATTTTTTACTCCCTGCTACCCATCAAGAAGTTTTAAGGGAAATATCTAAAATAGGCTATAAACAGTTGCTAAGTTCGTCTAGACATCGGTCATTGTTGTCTAGTCTAGCTCTATACATTTGTGAAATGTTCCAGACGTACAGGTCACTTACCTGTTACTTCGTTATTGAGCTTTTAAAGCAATGTAGAGTTGTTAAATATATTTCAGCAAGGTACAAGTCATGTCCATGGTCAGTGACCAATAAAAAATGTCATTAAAAAAGTAAAATAGTTTCTGTAAGAAAATTCTATTTTTTTTAACATGTAAAATCATTTTGTATGTCATTTGTAAATTCCAATTTAAAATTTTATTTATAATGTTTTTAATTAATGGAAATGAATGGCTAGACAACGACTACTTAGGTTAGATGACGACTTACAAAAGTTCAAACATTCGATGACCTTTATTATTGTAAACTTATCTATAAGTATATATCAATGTCAAAGTTCCAATACGAGAATAAAGCCTTCTTTAAGCGAGTCTAATCTTTTTATGTCTATTTGCTTGTAATTTTGTTAATAACTTCTAAAACTTTCGATTGACAATCATAATTAATAAGCAAAATGAAAAAATTAAGAGCTTTTCCTGTTCTCGGTATTTTTAGCGCAAAGTTCATCAACCTCCATAGCTTTCATGGGCTTTTCCATTTGAAAGCGGATCTTTGTTTTATTCGTAATCGATGGGAACGCGATAGGCACACGAAATGGGGGCAGGATGACAAATACGGTGGTTCAACCCTATTCGAATAAAAGCGTATATGTAACATATTTGTACAGATCGATTACACAACGTTTTTTCACTGTGACGCTTTAATTGTGTTGTGATAACTCCGTAAATGCTATAGTTCGTTCAACCTTAATTATACAAAAACTATACAAGTTTTGATACTGATGTTAAGTAGTAAATAAACGGTGTTTTTTCGTGCGGTTAAAATAACGATTATCCACAACAATTTAAAGTGTATTAATAAATAGTATAATACTATTTGATATTTGTAGCTGAAGTTGGAAATAGAATCGGATAAACATTATCCGGGCGTAGGTGAATGTGTACTTTGGACTCAGCATGTGTGCTTATTTGTTTTATTACTTTACTAGCTGTCGCCCGCGACTCCGTCCACTCGGAATTGAAATAAAACTTACCACCCAATGTGTTATTCCAGACTATATTCTATATCTGTACAAAATATTACAGTAAGATATGTTGAACCGTTGCGAAATTATCGAGTAAATAACAGAAAACTACGTATCCCGCGGGCACCGTAACGATTTCCGGGATCAAAAGTAGCCTATGTGTTCTTCCGTTCAGCCTTTTAGGCTACGAACTTTAACAAACATTCATCCATCCATCCAAACTTTCGCATTTCTAATATAACTAAAATAAGGATTATATTTGTTTTGGAAATTGTAGATACTATTACTTAGTTAAATAAAGTAGGTACATATATAATAGTCATAAATTTATGCTTCAAGGTTTATTAAGCAGTTAATAAGTAGAACAATTTAGAAGTAAAAGTATTTCATATGTTGCTGAAACTTATCAACTAAGCTTAAATATCTGTCTGTCCGTAAATTAAGTAACAACCAACTTTACAAGTAACGTTTTACTTAACGTCGGACGAATAAAGACTGAGTTAAGTTAAGATTTGGTTACTTTAAGATCCAGTCTTTTACATAAGACTCCACTGCAGTTAGTAATTAAGTTAAAGCTTAAACCACTATGAACTAGACCAATTTGATCTCTAAGAGCGGATCTTAGAAGCTTCCTTAACATTGTGTTATTAGTCTTGACTTAATAGGATGACGTTAGCTCAGTGAAAGCCCGTCTTTAATCTAACTGAACGCTAATTTAATTTGATTACCGATGCAGAGCAATGGACACTTTAACTAATTTTGAATTATGTACAAGACACGGACAGCTTCAGACAGTCGATGTACGACAGAGTTTTAATGGCGACTGCAAACTTCCAAAACTAATCGCTTATCTCCTACCGTTTAAATCTGTGGATACTTCTTAAAGCCCACTACTGTAGTTTCACGAGTAACTATTGCGTTTAACTAAAAACTATACAGTGAAAGTTAAGTAACAGGTAAGTTAAGGCGTGGCTCAGGGGTTAAGTACTTGACTTATAATCTGCAAGTCCTGGGTTCGAATCACGCCATGTACCAATGTGTTTTTCGATTTCCGAATTTCATGTGTACATTTACCCGACGCACATGTAGGCGAAGAAATTCAAAAATATATGTGAAGTCAACCAACCCGCATTGGGCCAGCGTGGTTGACTAAGGGCTACCCCTAACTTGGGGTAGGCTCCGAGCCCCTCAGTGTGGACGTTTAGTGAGCTGATGATGTATACAGTGAAAAAATTTATAAACACAACAGTGCAGTTAAAACTAAAAGTGTGTAGGGAGCTTTACACGTCATATATGACACTGAAGCGCATAACTATGTGTCATTATTAATGTTATTGCCATTACATTAATACCATAGTTGTCATTTTGTTTGAAGAACCTTAAAATTAACTGGAGCAAGAAAATAATTAAAATTGTGATACCTTGAATCCCTCCCCCGTCATTTGCAAAGCGTCCCCCCTATACCCCGGCGGTATGCAGTTAATTGGCGACTTTTTGCTCCGCTATTTCGGCTCACTGTATCCTTTTTGGTTAATTAATTTAAAGTGCCCTCGTTTAAAAGTTGGCTTGTGTTTCTCTCAGATTCCAGTTCGCCGACAGATGTCCTCTTGACTTATTACTATCTTTCCTTAGTTATTTCACTTGGAGAGCGGTTAAAATTAATTTACCTTAACTTTACAGCTGGAAATCTTAGTTTAAAGTTTAATTTTTGAAGTGACAACGTCTTATAAATTGATGATAGCGGGTCATTCAGTAAAAATGTAGCGTTACGGTCGGGTCCCGCTGCGCTTGAGCCGAGAGTAATCGATCATTCACGATCTTTGTACTACGTGGGTGAATGCGTATATGTGAGAGCACGCCATGAGACAGAGAGGGAAGAGCGCCCAATTTTGTAACAGAATGAGATATTGGGAAAAATAAAGGTAATTAATTTATATATGTTATTATCATTTGATGAATAAAATACTTTGATTTTTGATGTAATAAATTGTGTATTTACGATTCATTGTCACCAATTTAACGTCCGAGCACCTTGCGCACAGACTCCTGGGATTTTTTGTCATTGCCTTTTTAGTTTCTAAATGAAAACGATTGGAAATAAATGTTAATTTCTTTATAGTCTGTTTTCGTTCCAAAACTTAACGCCAATTTCCCATCACTTGGATATAATCATTAATGTTCCATCAACTATATTTTCAAAAAGGTTTTCTATGGTATTGAGAACACACCTTATTTTGTAAAGTTATTGTCAACTTAACGAAGTAGATAGGAGAGAACCCAGCACTTGAGTGCTTAGTGTTGCAAATTGTACAAGTTGCCTCGTTAGACGGATAAGGTACAAACTTCATACAACGCTGCAAGTTCGTCTGTTCAAAGGGTATTTGTAATTTAGTGACTTGTTAGTTTGTTAGGACATCTCTAATGTAACCTACAAATATACAAAAGCATATCGTACGTACCGGATCCTATTCAAAACCCTAAACCATAGATAAATTAAATTTTAAGCTAAAACTCGTGAATTCCACAATATTCCTGGCATTACACTGTTTGTCACATATTCATATAACATACGCTACCTTCTTTTTTAATATCACCACATTTTATCATAGAATTTCTACAAAATTATTTAAAAAAATGTTAAGGCAACTTTTGTCAGATTTATTTTATTATTGGAATACATAAATACATATACTATATACCCCAAAAACAACATGTTGCTGGAATCCATAAATAAGTTACAATAAGTTAAATGAAAGTTTAATATACTTAGTATTCCGTGCATCTCGCTTATCGACTTGTATAAGTTCAGCAACATGGGCGTGGGTTAAGTGCAAACTCTGGTAATTGCCAATGAGTTCCGCACGGAATCGGCCAGTAATATAGTTCCCGCTGGAACTTGGCGTTCCGCATAACTTAGACTAATATAGTCTCAGGAACTGAGAGTTTGACGGACTGATCTTGTAATGTAGTTGGTAATTGGAATGCCTCGAATAGTACTCCTGACCACAACGAACTGGAACGCTATGCAGGTATTTACTTTTAAATATATTATTAGAGATAGAAAGAGAGCGTAATCTTAAAAACCCAACTTTTCATTTAACAAGGTTTTTTTAAATATTATATTGGGGGCAAACGAGCAACCGGCCATCTGAATTAGCTAATAGCGATCCCCTCTCTGCCCATAGACATCCGCTATTGCAGATGCGTTAACCTATCTTTAATTGACAGGGAAGGAGACACACGAAAAGATTATATCCCCCTTTCCTACGTCACCTCCTCTGTCAAATCCACTTTCCCTTCTCTAGTTATTACTAGTCAACTTAGGGTTATCTCTGAGTGTCTCAGTGGGGATGTATAGTCAGCTGATGATAATGATGAAGTTTTCTTACATAAGTTTATTGTATCACTACATAGTATAAAACAAAGTCGCTTTCTCTGTCCCTATATCCCTATGTATGCTAAAATCTTTAAAACTACGCAACGGATTTTGATGCGGTTTGGTGATGTCGTAAATAATTACATTTTTTCCGCTTACATTGCAACAAACTCAGGCTGAACCCAATGAGATTTATCAGATTTATACCCGTGCGAAGCCGGAGCGGGCCGCTAGTTTTATGACGGCGCATCCGTCAAAGTCAGACGTCAGGTTGACTTTTAGCTGTCAAAAGTCAGTCTAGCGAAGCCTCATTGTCGATGGTTGTGGGGGCGGCCATTTTGACTCAGAGTTGTTCGAGACGCCGCTCGCGCACCACGCTTGTTTTAGTGTCTAGAGTTTTAATTAAGTTGGTGTCGCGTTGATTAGACTGTGACTGTGTATTTCGATTATTTAACATTGTGCCGATCAAACAATTGTGATTGCAACAAGGAGTTGTGATTTTTCTACTCGCGCCCACCTGCCGACCTACCTGCTTTCCTACCCACACAAGATGAGTTCTGATGAAGGCCCTCCTGTCCCCTTCATATATATTAGTATATTTTAATTTATTAATTTGATGATTAATGTAGTCCAAATATAATTTAAAACTTTTAATGCATTTTACGTGCAATATAAGTTTGTACGTGGTAAACAAGTATTGAAGTTTGTAAAGAAACTAGAATATGTTAAAGTAGAAACTAATTATATTGCACTGGGAAAATTCTTGCAAAGTTCCAGCCGCCTCGAAGGCTGTGTGTACTTTTCCGCAGGCTGCTCGCACTTTGACGTGGAAATATTCACTTTGTAGTTACTCCGTAGAACTTAAAACAACTTTACACTTACATTTATATGCTTAATGCAGGTTCAGATTTCTAAAGATGGAAGTGAGAAGACATGAAGGGAATGCGGTCATTGATCTTTCCCATTGTATGGGTTCGATCGGATCAGTAGAAAGTAGACAGTAGACAGTAGGAAAATATTCTCAATAGGAAATACACTTCAACTAAACTGTCTTTTAACTGTTACCATGATAAACATCATTAAAATATCACATTTGTAGATAAAAATTGAATAAACTTTATTTATAAAACATCATTTTAGCAATATGTCTTCCTCTACCAATTTCAATACCTCCTAAAGAAGCGCACTCTCTCAAGACCACGAAAATTTATAAGAAATAAAAGTAACAACGATATTTCCTATAAATATTGAATAACGAAAACATTGAATTAAATTGAGTGAAATGAACCTTTAAATCTATCGTGAAGAGTCTGCGATTGGATGATCGGATTAGCTTCCATCAATATCGGCGCAGCTGGCATCTGGACCAATTACTGGTCCCGTCTCGAGCGTCGAGCGCCGAGCGCCGAGCGGTGCATTGGATTACAGGCAAACGATAAAATTAATTTAGACAATTTACAGGGTAAAATTTTATCCGTTTTATCGAAATAATCTATGTAGTAACATAAGCTCCTTATTCTTACTACGCTATGTTGATCGTAGATCTATATATTGTTATACAGAGGTCGTTTAAAATTTTCCTATGTTATTCTGTAGTTGTTTTTTTTTCGATTTTAGAATTTCATATGTACATTTATCCGACGTTCTTACGATGAAAGAAAATATAGTGATGCTGCACATAGCGGAGAAGAAATTCAAAGGCATGTGTGAAGTCAACCAACCGGCACTGTGCTAGTGGTTGACTAAGGCCTAGTCACACTTTACTAAGGCTAGGCTCCGAGATCCTCAGTGGGGACGTATAGCGAGCTGACGATGATGATGATTTTGTAGTTTATTTATTGGTAGTTACATTTGGTTTGGTAACTTCTTCTTCGGATTCTTATACAACTTCTGATATAAGCAAGCATATTTCTTACTACTACATAAGATTTTACACTAACTCACGTTGAATAATACTAATTGTAAAAGAAAAAAGTTTCTTATTGT
>JAAOEG020000006.1:6327189-6340252 GCA_011763625.2 Papilio bianor
ACTGTATTGGTTATACATATGCTGCCTTCATTCATTTAGTATTTGAAGCGAATACAATAAAAAAATATTGTTGACCATAACCTCCACAACTGAACTTGTGCGTTTGCGGATTTGTAGAGCACTTATGGTTCACTTTTCCGTTCTTGGCTTGAAAGAGAATTAAACAATGTATTTTTTTATTGTATCAAAAACATTTTCTATTTTTCTTTTTTAGCTATCAATACGTCTTTGTTATCTGTAACGTCTTGCATGTTGACGATTCATAAGGAGTATTTTATGTTTTAGAAAAGTTGATCAACAAACCTAACAGATACAAATATTTCACAAAACATTTATTATCTTTCATGGACCAAGTAGCTTCAAGTTTGATGTTTACAGAAAAAAATAATATTTTCTGTTTATCACTAATTTCATAAACTAACCCTATAAGAGACAGAGGGTGATAAAGGCTACCCGCACGTATAAATCGCGAAATGAGGTTAATAAAACATTACACTATCGCCGCAGAACAAATGAGGTACAACTAGGTTCAGAACTAGTGTTGTAAGTAGAACGAAGGGAGTAAGACTCCTGATAAAGCTTAAGTTATAGCTAAACCACTTGAACTGACGGAGAAGTGCAGTTAGATTTAACGATATTCCTCAAAACAAAATCATACAACACCATTTGATCCTAAAAGTGCTTAGGTTAGTCAACATAGACTAAATTCTTTTTTAATATTAATTTCCAATTAGAATTAGTAGTTCCTTTGCATGATTGGGACGAACATCTAACTAAAATGGGTACTTTTGTTTATTCTTCTTATCTTTGTTTAAAGGTTTCCAAGATGCCGTCACTCTTGGAAGCACTAGAGCGTAAGTACGGCGCGAAGGGCGAAGTGAACCCGTGTATAGACGATATGCCAGTCGCTATCTTCGTGCCAAAGCGATCACCCCGTCTAAGTGTGCCGACCCTACTGGTGCTGAATGACTGCGATATAGACTGCGCGGGGGACGCATGTGCACTCGCCGATAAGTGTGCTGATGTCGTGGAACTGGACCTGGCGAATAATAAGCTCACTGAATGGCAAGAGGTAAGGATACCTGGTCCCCACATATTGATTAGGATTTAAAAATCCTTTTGGCCATCTTCAATTTATTCTATTCATATTGAACATACCGTATAACATTTAATAAAAAAAACTGCAAATTGTTTATTATTAGGGGAAGTACATACTTATTTCTAATGATATCACAAAATGTTCACATGCTCGAGCTGCAACACGCAACGTCTTGCCTACAGTTAACATCTGTTCACAGGACTGTTACAACATCCACTTGATGTCGTCTCTTCCGGAATATTGTACTCATTTGTAATATCAGTAACTGTTCAGATATACCAACAAAAATCCAGATCTGAGATCTTTTTCAGTACCAAGATTATTCAATAGGAAACAGGATCTCAGGATATCAAAGAACATTTTGTCTAAAGCTTAAGTGGCTTTTATTTTGTTTGTAGGTCTTCGCAATCCTAGAGCAAACGCCACGGGTACGGTTTCTAAATCTAAGCTTCAATCGGCTCTCTGCGCAAATCCAAGCAGCTCAGGCACTCCAGCCTAAATGGGATAGCTTAAGTCACTTGGTCTTGAACTCTACGTACGTCGGTTGGCCCAGCATCCTTGGTCTACTCAAGTCTCTGCCAGCTCTTGAAGAGTTGCATTTGAGCCTCAACGAGTATTCTTATGTGGACTTGAGTGGGAAAGAAATCGACGAAAAAGACCGCTGCGAAGCGTGCTCCCGACTTAATGTAGACTTTACTGAATCTGTTCATGGGCAACTGAAGAAACTCCATTTTTCCGGTAACCCTGTGAGCAGTTGGCGAGAGATCAGCAAACTGGGATATGCTTTCCCAAATCTTGAAACGCTGTTAGTCAACGAGTGCCCCATAACAACACTAGAACCGGATCCGTGCGAGAAATGTGGAGACGCTAATGGAAATAAGAAGAGCCACGACGCCTTTTCGTAAGTTTTCTTTAATTCTTTTAAAAGGAACGGCTTAAAATAGCTTTCTTACTTAGATTTCTTTTAGCTTAGATTACCCAACAAGCTTAATGAATAAGTTACCAAGACAAGTTACATAATTTAACAAACAATAAACGTAACAATATGACATGATAAAGTGGGAGATATTATCGTAATATGGTTCTTAGTATTAATCGATTGATAGCCTAGAATATTAAATCTGCGTTTCCATTAGTATCATTAATTATTATTGCCCTATTGAACTTTAATATAGAGCACAGTTAGCTTGTTATCTGTAAGGAGTATTTATGATATCAAACATTTGCAGACATCTGCGTTTCCTCAATCTAAACAACACGGGTCTCGCGACGTGGGACGAAGTCGATCGGCTGGCTTTGTTTCCTGCATTAAGAAGTTTAAGAGTTCAGGTAAGTTAGTTTACATCAGGAAGAACAAATATCACACTTCAACAGATACTGTGCTTTATAAATTCATAAGGTTTTATGGTGAGTGTTGAAGACAGTCTTACATATCCAGGAAACCGATTCCTAGATAATAGGTAAGTAGGTTTACCAAAAATATACGTAATTTCTTGTAACGAATACTAACACATTTTACTTGTTACGTATAACTAATTACATCTTAAGCATTTCGTATGCGGAAGCATCTCAACCTTGCACCAATTGACTTGCGTACACAAAACCGAAATAACGCAATGCTAAAGATGCTATTAACCGACATACGGCTTGTGGAGGCCGAAACAAAATCATTTTTCAATGATTTGATGATTCATTAAGACATAGCGGTATTCACAAAATATTACATTCTTTTAAATTTTATAATTCTTCTTGTTAACGTGATAGGGTTTTTGTTCTTTTTAGTAAAGAATACTAAATGTCTGCTTTCTAGCATTGATGATAGCTTATCTAATATTAATTTGGATGTTAAAGGCAATTTCTACATAACATTTAAATCGTGTATAAAACTGCAAATATCTTGATTTGAAGTGCCTTTACATGTTAAGCTATATCTTAATTTTACTAATATTATAAATGCGAAAGTTTAGATGGATGGATCGATGTTTGCTAGAGTTTGTCGCCTATACTGCTGAACGGATCTCGATGAAATTTAGCACAGATATAGAGGATAATCTGAAAGAACACATAGACTACTTTTGATCGCAGAAATGTTCACGGTTGCAAGGGATACGAAGTTTTTTCTAATTTACAAATTGACTCGATTCCGCACCGGTTCAACATATATTTCAGAAATTTAGCACAGACGTAGAACGTAGTCTGGAACAAAACATAGTATACTTTACTTAATTTATTTCCGTGCGGATAGAGTCGCGGGTGACAGCTTTTAAGCAAACGATAGACTGGCAGGTGTAAAGTAAACTGCAAGATATAATGAACATCACGTAACATTGGTAATCTTTATCGTCACGCGCGAGTTGCACAGAGGTAATTGATATGCGGTGAAGTACATCTATCATTGAGCGGCAATAAACTGTGCTAATGTCCGTTACGTCAGCACTCCGGTTTGAATGCGGTCCCCCGGCGTCCGTTCTGATTCAATCCAATATATATCTGACCTATATCTACGTCTGGTTGGATGGTCAGTCTAGTTAGCGAAAATTTATATTCTGTTTTGTAGACATAATCATAGGTAACTCTTTGTTTCAAAAGTTTCTTAGAATAATCTCCATAACGGGTATCTCCAGAACGGGACAACTGATCTCGATGAAATTTCTCATGGAATAGAATAGTCTGGAAGAACATATAGCCTGCTAACAAGATTCTTTTTGTTCCGCGCGGACGGAGTCGCGGGCAAAAGCTGGTTCAACTGTTGTTGCACAACTATACAGCTTTATAATTAGTGTATCGGTAACCGTAGCCTGGGGAGACCGGGCGCCGGGATTCGGGTGAAGGTCTCCCGAAATTAGACGTCCCACTAACGCCACGATACTTACGCAATGGACCAATGCAATCCCCTAAAATGACGTCACTTCGACATACCTTTTACTATTGATAAGATAGAGTTGATTTTTAATGGAAAAGGGCAACGGAGTAAGTGATTTATCATCAAATTCTGATTGAACGCATGCAATATTGCACAAGTGTACAAAACACCACTGCGAATAATCTCTAAAATGGCTTATTTATGTTATTTGTAAGAAATAAACTAAGGCTTGATCATATTGGAATACAGGAGTACCTGATAAGTGGTGACGGCGATGTGGTCCAAAGTTGCTACGCTTAGTAAACGCCTTTGCACTCTACTCTCGAAGACACCTACATAATCTTTGGAAGGAAATTCTGATAGCTTTATTTTATTTTACAAGGTGACAAACAAGCAAGCAGCCACCTGAAATCGCTGAAATAGCGAAGTGATCGCTGCCTTTAGACATTCGCAATTGCAGATGCGTTGCCTACCTTTAATCGACGTAGAAGACGCACTGAAAGAGAAAATTTCCTCTTCTTAAGCGTCCTCTCCACCGTGAAATCCACTTTCCCTTTCCAACTTTTCCTTATAAGAAAAGGGTGGGAAGAGGAAGAGGCCTCCGGAACGCATTCATCACACCAAATGCGAAATTGCTTCCACTTGACGCTAGTCTTGTGTGGTCGTGATATTCCCATTCATGCGCAGATGTAAAAGCGGGCTCTACCACTGTTAGCAACTGGAGTATAATAATATATTCGCTTACGCACGTCGTATAATTGACATTTTATAGGGTCGTTAGGTCTGTCCTCGACCGGTCTGTCAATGTCGCGTTAATTTGTGACGGCTTGTTTATAGCTCAATAACACAAGGTCTATATCACAATCACCACAATAACAGTACAGATAAAGAATCTCAATTAAATTGTACTTAATAATTAATTTGTAACAGTATTAATGAATTGGTATAGCCATTTGAGGTCATTGTTTGGACAGCACAAAAGTGATATTAAATCTTATATGGAGAACTCGATATGATTCCAAACTTTATGTCCTAATTGAGGGTGATCCACCCTAATACATCTAGACATATCTAGCTTATGCACACAACTTCGTCCGCGCAAAATTAAAAAAATCTCAGTATGTAGCCCATTTGTTGTTCTAGACAATGTTCAAATTTCATCAAATTTCATCGAGATTCATAGAGCCATTCTGGAGTTACCTTCGGACAGACATACAACCATGTAAACTTTCGCATTTGTGAAATAAGTGTAATTAAAGTAAATGTGAGTGGCTACAAAGGTAGAGGAAGACCGATGAAAGTATGGATGGATTGTGTTGCAGAGGATATGCGTAAAAACGGTATGAATTTAGATATGACGGCTTATAAAGATATGTGGAAAAGCAGTACATACTGTGCCGACCCTCCATAGGGACAAGGGCAGGTTGATAATGATGATGATGAGTAAGATGTTAAATTTTAAATAAGTTGGGGAGATATTGCAACTACTGCAATCAATCGGAAAATCTAAGAAATTCAATATAAAGATTTTTAAAAGGTTAAAAACATAAAAAGAGTATTCAGACCTTCCTTTTACTGCAAATAGCATCAAAAATGCGGAATACGATGCTTTTGCGAATACGTTTAATGTCCTCGTGCAATGTAACTAGTTAATTAGTTAGAATGACATTAACATACAAATGAGGTTGTATATGAGTCACTGAACACTCAGACCTTTTGTCTATTCTGTTTATTACGTATTACATACGTTTGTACTATCGAAACACTTTTATAAAAATATACTGTCATCCCTTTCATTCCTTTTGAGAAAACTGAAACAATAATATGTTTGTCAGTTCATACTTTATCGAAATCTTACGTCAACTTGCCGAGTTTTGTTTGAGTTTATTGGAATTTAACTTATTTTTTGTAGTAGAAAAATTGCAGAGGGTATATACAAAAATAAATTTGCTAATTTTTATTTATTTAGCAATTGCGCAATTAATTATCTACAGCGCAAAGTGTGCGGTTTAATGCACATCACACGGATATGTCTGCTTAACCTTCACGTCGCGTTGTAATTGCCTTTATTGTATCGCTTACCACGAGGGAAAACAGTCCTTCTTAGAAGCATATAAAAGCTAGTTTTCCATAAAAGTATTTGGCCGTCACATAGTGAATGTGAAAGCGATGTTTGATTTTAACGCAACTTTACTGTAAAAGGACGTTTGCGGCTATATAGTGCAGTGTAGCAGTGGCGTCACGCATTAACGCAATCTTTTATTATCTTACGTTCTATTTTACGTAACTTAGTCATAGAAGTTTTATTTATTTACGCTTTATTTGGATAATTATTGACTGTTATATACATTAAAGGATATTTCTAGTTCATACAGAAATAGATGCTCCACCTATTCTCAACAGTTCAATATATACTTTGATTCACCAGTTTAATACTTTGCGACGACTTCTTGCTACTTTTTGTATATCCCCCAGACTGGTCTTCCAGATTTTTTTGTCACTGAATTGTCTTTTAGAGGTATTTACAGCTTCGACGGGCTTGAGGCGAACGAGCATAGTTGGCGCTGAGCTTAAACCTCGTTTTAAGATTAAGTAGGCTCGAGGGCTCCCTCAGGAGACTCGGCTCGGTCAATTACTTCGTTATTATTACCCGATTGGGGTCGTCCAGACTGAAGGCAAGCGAATATATAAGGACTTCCAACGACCACGAAGGCAAGCTCGATCATACGCTAACGAAACCAGAGCGAAGACCAATAGTTGAGGGCCGCAGTCAAACCAACTACTATTTATGAAGCCAATTAACTATTAATAATTAGTCAAGCGAGTATCAAATTATGTGTACATTGATATAAATGCTAACATACAGGTATTTGCAAATTAAGCTTACAATAGCACTATTGGTTTCGACTGCTATAGTAATAATACATATTGTTGATGTTTCCCGTTGAGCCGATCGGAGTTTTTTCCCACTGGGCCTATCGAATCCATACAATAAGTAAATCCAATCGGAAAGTAAATTTGTACAGGGCCAATTGCCCGGAAGGTCTAACATTGGTTTATCAGACAATGTTAGGGATGGCAGTATGTACTAATGCAAGTTTTAGTACAGTAGAGTTCTGAGGTAATCCGTTATGTGAATTTGAACCCTTAATATAGTATCGTTATAATCCCAAAGTCTTTTATCCTCCTGAATGAGAAAAGTTTCTTAGAATTAAACAAAAATTTACTAAAACTTTGTTAAGCATACAGCTGTGTAAATTTAAAACTAAAAAGTTTTTTCTAACTGAACCTATTATTTTACAGCAATAAAAATATTTCTACACACATATATTCCATTGTTTATGTATTTTAAACGGGGTATCATAAATTCTAAGTAGATCATTTAAAAATTTCCTAATGTGTAATGCGGACTTAATTTATTGAACCGAAAAACTGGCAAGGTGTTTGCATTGCATGTTTAATAGAACAGCTGTTAACAATATGGCCGCTCAACCGAGCGTGCACGTCTGGTATACGTTGTGCTTTTCGCTACTGTTTTACTGATTTGATTATTTCGAGACTATTGAAAAATTTTTAAAAGCAAAAAGGTAGTTAGAGCATTAGCAACAAAGAACATACATTGTTCACACATACGTATATTCTGCTATTTCTTCTCTACTATAGATGTTTTATTTCATCGTAGCCTGATCAAATTAAATATAGAAGTATAATAATTATGAATTCCAAGTTTGTATGTATTTAAAAATGTTTTTGCATCACTTTATATCAGCTACGTATATAATTTAAACGCATCTTATTTAAGTATAATACAACTGATCCTTCGAGCCGGACATATTATTTATTCATCGTGACGATAACTACATAAGCCGACTTTGGTTATGAATGCACCGATAAAAACTTAAACAATGCAGTCCGAGAGCGTGCCGTCTTGTTGGTAAAATAACAAAGCCGGGTAAAGGTATCGAGCGATGAATCAAACCGAAATAAAGCCGGTTGCAAAGTTCGTTCACTTGCATCGCTCTTGACGTCCTTCTGATCTCATCGATCACTTCGCGTGTTTATGCTAAAATAGATCTTAAGCATGATCGGCAAACACCTTTATAAAGTTCAATCTTGCAGATAGATAGACTTTAGTTATTGTATATTATTGAGATAAAACTGATGTCTAGATGCTAAACTGATTATTATATCAAATTATATTATTTGTAGATGTTGGAATTGAAAGAAGTTATTGATAATTGTAGTCACTGCGTGATTCGTATATGAGGGCCTAACATATAATATTATACAAAAATGTTCAATTATTGATTCTATTTATTAACCCTTTATTGTCCACAATGTGTTTCGTATTATAAAATAGTGTATTCAATGAAGTCCAAGATGCACTGGCCTTTGATATAGTAAATGCGCTCGACCAAATCGATATTTTAGTCACGCTTGCAATCAATCGATTTAATTTAGCTTATCGATTATACTTTATCGGAATATTGCATCAGACATACATACATATGTGCAACTATACATGTGAATATGAATGCACTTCATAAATCAAGGCCAAGAGAAAGACATCTGTTTGTTTTGTTAAAAATCGCAGTTTTAATCCTTTGTAAAAATTTAAGGAAATGGATATTAAAAGACGCCGAAAACACTTAAACAGTCTTTTATAAAAGTTTTATAAGATCCTTAATTATTATTTTATTTTTCATATTTTAAAAAGACATTAAGGGCTTGTATCATACACTAATCTCTTTCTTTGCGTCCTTCCTAATGTATTTAATGACGCATAACGCGACGGATCAAATCGAACGCTTTGATATCTCGCGCGTCGGTAAATTGGAAAATAACCTGACGGTTTACAAGCGAGTGAATCATATTTGAATTCAACGGTCGCAGACGGTCGACCCACGCGTCTAACGTTTCGCACGGGTCAAATCTGTTGTTCTCTGAACCTGTGGGACGTAAACCTGTTATTAAAATGACCAGCAATAAACATATTTGACATGTATCTTTTGTCTCCATGCTCTATCACATAATTTAGTTGCATTAAGCCATTTATTGTTTACTAGCGATTGCCCGCGACTCCGTCCGCGCGTTATTTAAAAAAACTTAATTAGTAGTCATCGTGTTGTTTCAGACAATATTCTACATATATCTGTGCCAAATTTCAATAAAATATGTTGAACCGAATTATCAAGTAAACATGAAAAAAACAAAAACAGGAACGATAACTATTTCCGGAATCAAAAGTAGTCTATGTGTTCCTCGGGACTATTCTCTATGTCTATGCCAAATTTCTTCGAAATCCGTTCAGCAGTTTAGCCACAAAATGTAATAAACATCTATCCATCCATCTAAGCTTTCGCATTTATAATATTAGTAAGATTTCCTAAGCTTTTTTAATTGGTTTTTCTGAAACAACCGCCTGGTTTGTTTACAGAATGTTGGTAACCACAATAGATCTTATAAAGACGGATATTGCTTTATTACGTGCTGCGGTCAGTATAATGAAATTTAAATTAAGGGAGCCTTTAGTGTCGATTTATTGAAATCCTTACGAAGGAACTCCCTAAGAGACCATTAACGGCGTCATATTATGACAGTACCATTCATAATTATTTACGTCTCTAAAATAATAGAAGCATCATCCCTAAGCTTATGTTTTATCTCGTGAACTTTGGAGAACAAACATTTTAAATAATTGAATATAGGTACTGTATGACGAGTAACACAAAGCGGGTTCAATAGAGCGGTAATTTGTATTGGCGCGAGCGACGGCAGCGGGTCGCGGCTTGACCCAGAAACCTCCCCTCCGTATTTTTGTTCAGTCCCTTGCTCGTGTACTAACGGAATATGCAATCCTCTCAACTAAAGTAATATACCCTAGTCGTTCCATAGCATGTTATCATACACCGTTGTGTAAGGGATCTTGATGCACCCTACCTTAATTTGCAAAGAGATTTAAAGATGTGTAGGCAGTCAAGCAATCCATATTGGGCAAGCGTAATTGATTAAGAATTAGTCATTACCCTAACATGATGGGGTAGGCTCGATCCTTATCACAACTAAGATATTATTTTCATTATTTAAACCTCTGGCCATTTCAACAAATGCAGGCTCGTCTGGTGGCCGATCGAACAAGCCAATTGATGTATTCTTTTTGTCGAAAGGAAATTAATAAATGCGAATTTTAGAAATCAATATTATAAGTAATGACTCGGAACCGAGTCGTTACAGCGTGGCACGGAACTCTGTCATATTCAAATATATAACTGACCCTAAACTAAAAATTTAAATTATAATTGACCCACGATGTGATATCCTGCCGATTAATCGTTAGTTTCACATAACTGTTTAACTATAAATCATCACGTAGCGTGCTTTTTTAGCATTTTTACGTTATAGCGTAAATTAAATAACTACCACTACTTTACATAAGTCTATAATACTATAATACACTCTGTTTACGGTATATTCTAGAAATAGTTCTTAAATTCTGTTAAACCATTTCGAACAAAACAAACTGTGGCGCTGGAATGTCGCGACGACAGTCGAATAGGGGATTCCAATGTATGTCCTGTTTTGCAGACTCTATTTTTATCCAAATTGTAATAACAATGAGCAAAAAGCTGATGGAATTAATATATGTAATTTTAAAAGAGAATCTCATTTCAATTCAATAAGTGGTGATTACAATACGCAGCTGTGAGCATCGTCTTCCGCCTTCCAACTTTAGGCAAAACAACCTATCAAGGCTGTAAACACGCGGCCAATACGTTACTAAGTAACAAAGGTATATGTTATTCATAGTTTTATTTATAATCAATTTATTGCAAAAACAGTCACGAAGACTTATAATTGTGTCTTCAAGTCTAGACGCAAAAAAACAAGTATTTTTACGTATCTGCATGAATTTTATAATAAAAAATCACGTAAAAAAGTTAAACAACTAAGTAGAATCATTTTTTTCCTTTTCTTTAATGTCAGGGACATTAAGTACTCCAAGATTAAACGTACATAAAGCAAACAAGTTCTAACCTTCAAGTCATGACGTCAGATTCATAATTATTGATTCACAATTAAAGGTTAATATGTTTTACTAAGAGCGTCGGTGGCTCAGAGGCTAAGCACGTCACCCCTAACTAAGGGTAGGCTCCGAGCCCCTCAGTGGTGACGTATAGTGAGCTGATAGTGATGTTTTTCTAAACACAGAGGATATAAACTAAAGAATGTTTAGTGTGTGGTTTATTTTTCTTGTGGTTTTTTTTAATTTGAACCAAGTATTTTCATAAAGTTACTACATTTAAAAATAGTTAATTCTGCTATCTTCAGATAATGATATAAGACAAATACGATATGGTACGGATGTAACCTTACACTTATAAACTCAATCAACCGGCGAGAGAAGTACTTACGCTGTGGTTAGACATGTTACATGTTCAATAGATGAAACTACAACCAAGAGATCGGTTCAAATATCGGTACATATTCATATGTTGACTGATTAATCGCTCTTAAGTCACCCATACGTACATACATATACGGTATAAAACAGGTAACACGTTTAATCAAAAAATTACTATAAAACCATATTATAACAAAAAAAAATGGTCAAATAGTATTATAGTAGAACTATCCATTCAGGTTTCAAAGATATAACCCTTTTACTGATCAATGGCCACATGTTTGTTAATTATAAGGCTTTGATTGCATTGTCTGTCAGGGGTGGCCTCTATGGGAACGTTTTGAATCGACGGAGCACGAGCGTCGCTTGCTGTTGGTGGCCCGGCTGCCGCGTGTGCGCACGCTTAACGGCGGCGGCGCCGTACCCGCGGAGGAGCGCGACTCAGCCGAGCGCGCCTTCATCAGATACTACATGGAGAAGCCGGAGGCTGACCGACCCGATAGGTAAACATAAAGTCAAAAAAATTATCAGGTTGCCTAACTTAATTGGAAAATCGCGAAAAAAACGATTCTTATTTACCCTCTACACCGCTGAGTCCATCTACTTCTCTACTTAAAAAACAGTGAGAAGGGGAAGTTGACTATAATATATATTTCTACATTTATTATCAAGGAAGTAAAGAATTAGTTAGCTATTATTCTTGTATAGTGACAGATACATACCATACTGACACTACAAAATTGTCATGTTTATGTTAGAAAATGTTAATGCTTACATTTGTATGTATATGGAAGTTAGGTGAAGGTCTATCGACGACGCGGTAGGCGTGAAATTTGCGTAAATATTGCTGATGATCGTTAACATAAATAAATATCTATAACTCTGTTAATGATAACGTTGAAGATTATTTACACGTGTTCTAGTTACTAGATACAAGATTTTTAGTCCTTTAATCGACACTCAGTGTAGAAAGCGGTCTCATAGCATAGATTTGATGTGAAAATTGCAGTAGACGACTGTTTAAGTTGGCGTGGAATGTTCATGAGTAGCGATGTGTAGGTACTGGGAGCTGGTGGGCGTGCACGGCAAGCTGGACCCGCTGGTGTCGGTAGATCTGCGGCCGGAGAAGCGCGTGCAGATCACCTTCACCTGCGGCGACACCAGCGAGGTGCGCACCGTCGACGTCTACAGGTAACTATTTAGCTACTTATGACAGATCACGACCATAGACAAAGTGCATTCGATCCGAAGCGATTCCATAACCAATTTCAAAAATGTATGGAACTGACAATATCTTTTGCTTTGCCACGTGCTTGCTACGTAATCGATTCTACTAGTGATATCTCTAATCGAATGTTACATTGTATTTAAACATATTGCTCTCTCTTTCTTTTTTAAAGAGAACGGCGAGATGACACTATTTTATGTTTGTACAAAAATACTTAGACAGTGAAATTACAGTAGGAGTTTAATAAATTAGGCTTAAATAAACGTCGTTTTTTTCAGAACTGTATCAGATTTGAAAACGCGTTTGGAACGGCTCGCGGGCTTTCCGGCTTCTAAGATGAGGCTCTTCTATGTGGATCAGGAACTGAGAGATACACAGGTGAATATTTTTTTTGATACGTGCTGAAGAGCGTCGATGGCTCAGGGGCTAAGCTCTTCGCTTATAATCTGCAGGTCCTGGGTGCGAATCCGA
>JAAOEG020000006.1:6483871-6494531 GCA_011763625.2 Papilio bianor
TATGGGCTCATATATTTAACAGCTTCTATATTTTCTATGTTACATTCTTTGAATAATTTGGCTAGAGCAAACTGTTTCGGTAATTTTTCTTTATGAGATACGTAAATTTGAAATTTGGTGTTATTGTCTATCATCTTCCTTCCAGTCTTACTTATTGTAGTCCAGGCATTTGAGTCTTCTTCTCTTAATATTTGAACAGGTTTGACCTCGTTTTCTATTTTTTTTTAAACATTCTAAAGTCTCCTCTTCATCACCGTTATTGAAAATCATATTATCTTCGCTCAGCGAATCATTGGAACTTTCTAAGGATATAACATCAACAGCTATGTCATTTTTTTATCCATTGTAAAAAACGTGATTACTACTATTCATTATTTCACAATAACGCACCGAACGGCAAATGTAACACCTACCGCCCGACACAGAGAAAAAAAAACTATTGACGCACTTTAAACCGTAAACAAAGTATACGTTCACCTCGTATGGTTCGGGAGACCTCTCGTGTAATTAGTTGGATAAAATTTGGAGTACATTTTCTTGTAAATTCTGTTTAGTAGGTTCGTTATTAATAAAATTATTAAGATTAATATGTTTACCCATACTGGGTTACATCGATATTACAAGCTAACGTGAACTCGGCGTGACATTTCGCTGACAGCTCTACTCCTACATACAGAACACGAGAACCGTTCTCAGATTGCGTGTTAATTAAGCATACCTAGCATTACCATAGCATATTATTAACCAACACGTCAAGTCTTCAATCATTTTATATTATACTAGCTGTCGCCCGCGACTCCGTCCGCGCGTTCTTTTTTTTTGAAAGAATTTTTCTAAAATAAACTTAGCCTAAGTTACTCCTTATTAAATCAGCTATCTGCCAATAAAAGTCCCGTCAATATTGGTCCAGCCATTTCAGAGATTAGCCGGAACAAACAGATAGACAGACAAAAATAGTAAAAAACGCTATTTTTGTGTGTACCGTATTTATATTCATGTACATGTAGTAAAAAATGGTTATTTCAATATTACAAACAGACACTCCAATTTTTTTATATGTATATATAGATTACATTTCATATTAAAACAAAACAATAATAATTATTTAAAAAAATACGATAAGTTTGGGTATGTGAAATCTGCAGTGACAGGAATTGAAATTGAATCATCTCATGAATTTATATTGATCTAGAAGCCACCTTATCATTTAAGTGCAAATAGTACGTGTGAAAAGATGCTAGAAAACCAGCGCAGGACCAGCTTTGACCGTCCCTGCATTAGCTGAGCTTGCCTATGTTTGTATTTCTTTATGCACTTTTGTGTGGCAATAAAAGATTATTCTATTCATCTCATTAAATTATTTAGGGCAATGTAACAATGAAACAGGCATTTACTTACATAATCATGGTCATCACCTATCGTCCTCACCGAGGAGCTCGCGCGTATCCTAAAAAAGCAAAATCTATACGTTAGGAGGGCGAAGCTTTCTACCTTGTAATTATTTGTGAATTATAATTTAAAGCCTTACATTAAAAATGAAAGAAAATCCTATGTATGTTCTCGTATAAAATAGTATTTATACGGTAGATAACACATTTACAAATTAATTGAAATTACTATGACAAAGAACAAATATGACAGAGTAGTAGTTACTTAGTAACACAAAACATTATGGGATAGTATAGATCTCTCTCCGCTCGTCCAGAATAGTGGTTATGCCTTAGGCTGCCCGAGGATACGAGTGGCCAAGTTGGGGAAGTCGACGCAAGTCATGGGGCCCGCCGTTTACACCCGCCTGACGGGTCATGTCACAGCGGCTATCAGCCTTGGGTCATTGAAATATAAATTAAAATTATGATTTATCCAGAAAGCCAAATATAACTTTAATGATTTCTTTTAGTTGACTCTGTAGTAGTAATTAATCTCTTTTTTAGTAGGCTATTTAGATTTACTATTAATGACCAGTAATTTATATATTAGAAATAAAGTTGTATTTGTATGTGTGAAAAATATATCCGTGTGTTTTTTCAAGTAACAAAGATTTGTAACTACCGTATAACTATATCCGTTTGGATGAGAGCTAATTAGAATTTGTAATTAGCGCTTGTTGCATAATTGATGTACCTAATACATGACACACACGAGTTAATAAACAATTATATGCACGTCGGCGTAATTATCAGTTATATATGTTATAATTACCTCTAATTAATGTCTTAATCATCCGCTTAGTATATTAATGACCCAGTATGAATGTTTGTTGTATAATAATTTAATACGATACAAATATTGAACCCTGTTTCGCTTGTGTTTTAAAACATACATGCATTTTTGTCATCGTGGGATGTATTTGAAAACTAAAAATTAAACACAGTTTTACAGTTGTCACCGCTAGATGGAATCATTAAATTGAATCGTAATATTTATTATAATACATTATTTATATTTAGTATATAATACAACTAGCGGCCCGCTCCGGCTTTACACGGGTATTAAATCTGATAAATCTCGTAGGTTTCAGCCTGCGTTTGTTTCAATGTAAGCGGAAAAAATGTAATTATTTACGATATCACATTAGAAACCTCAAAAATAACAGTATTTCTCTACTATTTAATGGATGTTATTATACATATAAACATTCCCCTTCAATCACTCTATCTATTAAAAAACCGCCTTAAAATGCGCTGCGTAGTTTAAAGATTTAAGCATACATAGGGTTATAGGGACAGAGATAGCGACTTTGTTTTATATAATACTATGTAGTGATATGTGAATGTGAATATGATATAAATATATGATTGATTTATATAATTAGTAAATCAATATTATTGCGGTGTGTTTGTGGCATGTGGTGTACAATGGTAACTCTATATCCAAAATCCTTACGTAATAAAGGTTGTTTCACAAGTTCAACTCCGACATGTTCCCCGGATTGCTGATTATAACTTAAGCTATAACTTAAGTAACATGTTAGGATGGTACATGCTAACGCATGAATATTGGAATCCAATGTGGATTTATAATTTATTATAACCCAAACTTGTAATTATATTTATACTAGGGTTTGGCCGCAACTGCGTTCGCGCGGAATTATAAAAACATAGGAAGTAGCCTAAGACCGATTGAGCTGAAATTTGGTATGTCTTCGTAATTTCAGTAACAATACAAAAAAATGTTATCATGGAGCTGATCTGACGAAGAGTTGGAAGATATATATGGCCCATAAGAATTTTTTGGTTCATAATATAATAATAGGCTGTTTTTAATTTTTTTTACTTCTTTAATGCATTTATTTAATTTCGAAAAAAATTACGAAACGTAGTATTTTGCTAACTCTTCAAAATTCTTTTGTTTAAATTTCTGTTCTTCTACAACATGTATTTTATTGTTGTCGTTATTTCAGAGCAATCAATTTTAACTTTGAATATTTATATTCGGAATTAATGACATTATTTCATTACAGTACAAAGAGCTGGGAAAACTTCCCGCGATATTGTTTATTTTGTCGAAAGACAAAATAGAAATTGAGCAAAGACTTTGCCTTTAAAGACTGTTGTGTTTATGGCTTTAATTAAATGTTAGGAATTTGTTTTAAGTTTTGCCAATCTTTGAATTTATTAAATACCAGCTGTCGCCTGCGACTTCGTGTCCGGCCTCGCGCGAAATGTTAAAGAATACTATTTAACAACCAATGTGTTCTTCCAGACTATATGCTACACCTATGATAAATTTCCTCGAGATCCGTTGAACCGTTCAAGAGATACCTACAAACAAACATCCATCCATCCATCTAAAAAATCGCATTTAAAATATTTTAAAGGTTCTTTAAATTCTCGGAACCGAATGTAAATGGCGACATTCTTTAAAGGATATAAAATAACTCAAAGAATAAAACATTGGAAATGAGTATTCATAAAGTAATAGTGATCAGTGATATGAGGAAAGACAATTCTTTATTTTAATAATACTACAAATTTACAAGTTTGGACAGTCCTCTAGATATTTCTTTTACGTAACTCCAGAATACCGGAACGAATCTGATTTTATACGGGGATGGATTATAATCTATACCAACGTTTAGGCTACCTTTTATCTTGAAAATTTCGTAAATTTCGTACGGTTTCCGTGGTATGGCTTGTTAGAATATGAACTTCATATAGTTCTCGACTACTATTGGCTCATATAACAGAATCGCTCTAATTAATTTAATTGGTTTGTTCGTAATTCGAGTGTTCAGCGTTCAATTTACGTTTATTTCCGACCATACGATTCAGCTTATTGAACAACTTCATTACAATTTATGGTAGTCAGAGCCAATAAATACCAAATTCTAAATTGGGTTTCGATTCGATCGCCTAACATTTCACATTGCCGTCATCACATGAAATAGATGTTCTCTTGGGAATATGGATTTAATAATAATAGTGGTCATTTAAGAAAAAAAATAACAACATATTTTCTTAGCTACAGCTAGTTAAATATCAGTGTTTATTAAGTTACTTGAAATCGTAATAATGGAGAAGTATTACAATATTAATCTATACATATAATAAAATTGGAGTGTCCGTTTGTAATATTGAAATAACCGCTTTTAACTACATGTATTTGAATATATATACGATATATTTTTTTTTACCATTTTTGTCTGTCTGTTTGTTCCGGCTAATCTAAGAAATGGCTGGACCGATTTTAACGGGACTTTTATTGGCAGGTAGCTGATGTAATAAGGAGTAACTTAGGTTACATTTATTTAACTAAGTAGAATATGTGTTTTTTTAGACTATATATACATACCAAATTTCATCGAGTTCTGTTGAGCTGTTCTGGAAATACCTTCAAACAATCCATCCATCCATACATCTAAATATTCGCATAATATTAATATGATTAAAAGCAGTTGCTAATATAATAAATAGAATACAAACAGAACTATAAGTAAATGATTTGTTTGTTCGCAGGAAACTTTTCCGGCATTGTCTTAATTACTTTCTTGTATTGACGTTTCTCCCCCGTTCTTTAATTACACCAGTTGATGTTACGTGATTTGGACCTTCCACCGAGCGTTTAATGTCCTTTCGCCTTCTTACATACCTAAATAATATGTACGGTCAAATAATTATCAAAGAAATGGAACGTTCTAGTAATTTCTATACCATTCACTGATAAATGGGAATTATATAAATAATGTATAGATTAGTAAAACCGTTATAAAACGGTTTTACTAATCTATACCTCTATACATACAATAAAATTGGACTGTCGTAATATAGAAATAACCGTTTTTATCTACATTTATATGAATATATTATATATACGGCACGGTAAAAGATAAAGATAAAGATACAGATAGCTTTTATTTCCTCATAAGAAGATAACATGTGATTAATAAAAAATTACATACTTTATACTTATTACTAGCAACTTATTTATACTATTTTTTAACTATTACGAAAAAAAACTACATAATGAATCTTTATCTTTATCTTTTTTGTTTCAAGGTATCTCCAAAACGGCTAAACCGATCTCGACGAAATTTGGCACAGATACGGAACAAAGTCTGGAAGAACACATAGACTACTTATTAAGTTTTTTTTAATTCCGCGCGGACTGAGTCCCGGGCAAAAGCTAACGTAATATGAAACCTAGATATATGCGAGATAGTCATACTTATTTGACTTTCAGGTCTACTGTACTATGTGTTTTTTAATTGCTATTTTTGCTATACATTTGTACAATTTTCTTATACTTATTTGGTTTTGCTTTAAAATCTTTCTTTAAAATCTTTAACTTTAACATTTTTGCACGAATGGGCCGGCTCACCCAAACCAATTACTTGTGTGGTCGTGCCACACAGAAGACAAGCGTGAAGTGGAAGCCATTCCGCGTTTCGTCTGATGAGTGTGGTACCGGACACCTAATTTTCGTCTTCTTTCCCTTATAACCCATATCTTACAAGGAAAGGATGGGAAGGGGAAGTGGACTTGACGGAGGACTTCATTCATAGGTAGAGGAATATTACCTTTCAGTGCGTCTCCTCCTCCGTCGATTAAAGATAGGCAACGCATCTGCAATTGCGGATGTCTATGGGCGGCGGTCACTTCGCTATTTCGCGGTTTTCAGGTGGCTGCCTGCTTGTTTGCCACCTTGTTATATAAAAAAAGACTAGATGCTAAGTGCAAAAAAGCCTTTAAAAACTTATTCTTTAAGTATCATACTGCGTTCTCTTAAGGGTTAACGTCCTTTCAAATGGGTTTGTAGAAAGCTTTTTCTTCAAACTACTCTTGAATCTTGCGGAGTGCGTGTTCCCGACAGGATTTCTCAGTCTGTGAGTGTCATCTTTAAAAACGTTGAGGTGACAACCCTGACGTCTTGTGAGCTACGAGTTTATGTTTGGTTTTACAGGAATTCATCTTGTTGTTTTAAGATTGTTGTGTTTATATGAAATAACAACAAGGCCAACAGCCTAATGGTTAAGGATGCGGATTTCCGATCACGTGGTCGAAAATTCGAATCCCATCATTCGACCTTCGTAAACCATATCCTAGCACAAGCCTGGTTTAAATGAGTGGTTAAAGAAATATTGGTAAATTAATTAAAAACTGCTAGTATTAAAAAATCTTGACACATATTGTTTGTCTATAAAATGGGTTTACGGACGATCATTTATCGTGATACCGTGTCTCTCTGTTGCTTATTCCGAGCTCTCCCTTACAAGCTCAGCTCAGTCGGAAGATAACGATGGGTCATGCTTACGCCCTAGCACAATCAGGCTACAAATACGTATCACATAGAATATCCTTACATTTTGTTTACAATATAATCTCTTTATAAATAATTATGACGTGACAACGACTTATAAATTGATGATAGCGGGTGGCATTCAGTAAAAATGTAGCGTTACGGTTGGTGGTCGAGTCCCGCTGCGCTTGAGCCGAGAGTAACCGATCATTCACGATCTATGTACTACGTGTCTGAATGCGTATGAGCGAGAGCGCGCTATGAGAGAGAGAGGGAGTAGCACCGATTGTTATTTTTGATGTAATAACTTGTGTATTTAGGATTCGTTGTCACGAATTCAACGTTCCGAGCGCCTTGCGCTCAAACACCTGGGATTCTCTTAAAAGAAATGGAAACGAGACCCTTTTTATGAGTCCTTAAAACTCTGTCTGTGCATTACTAATGTTAATAACATAGTATACATGTAGGATTTAATTCAAGGAAATATAATGAATTATGAAACACGTATGCCAGCGAAGCAGATTCAATTAAACTTTGTTAGGGCTCCGTTGAACTGTGTGACGTCACGCAGCAACTGCTGCGAATTGTTCCTGTCGCCTCAGCGAGCAATTAATGCTTACACTTATGACACCATTGAACCGAAGATATTATTTTGAATGTTATTTCATCATATTTGATTAATTTTGAATTATTTTTAAAATTTACTAATAAAACCCCGTGATATAGAAGTTTAAGGGGAGACTAAAACTTCTGTTGGGCGCGGTCCTAGCACACCACTCTCGCATTTTCCATATTTAAAATTCTACGCCTGCACGTATTTTTGGCATCTTTATTTTAATCTAGCTGTCGCCCGCGTAATAAACTTAGTAAACAGCCTATGTGTTCTTCCACATTATGTTCCGTGCCAAATTTCATCAGGATTCGTTTAGCTTCTTCTGGTGATACCTTCAAACAAACATCCATCGATCCATTAAATCATTGACATTTCTAATATTAACTAGCTGGCGCCCTCGACTCCGTTCGCGCGTTCTTTTCCTAAAATAAAATAATTTTTCTAATATAAACGTAGCCTAAGTTATTCCTTATTACATCAGCTACCTGTCAATGAAAGTCCCGTCAAAATCGATCCACCCATTTCAGAGATTAGCCGGAAAAAACAGACAGACAGACAGAAGACACTCCAATTGTATTGTATGTAAGTATAGATAAGAAGTGACATATTATCATAATTTGCACTTTTAATTCATTAGTATAAAAAATTCTACAACCATTTAATTTCTTATAGTTTACTAAGATATCTTTAAAGTTGTTTTAACATACAATATATGTGAGTAATCTTTCACATATAAAAGTCTCGAATATTACAATCCTGGGCTGCATATAAATTCAACTAATCAGAAGTTACAAGCTGCTCCGTGGCACGTGACGTACTTACGTCGGTTTAGAGTTAGTTGCATTTAAGGCCAGATTTTCACGGTTCACTTTAATATATGTAAATACTTATTATGAAAAACTTTAACTTGTGTTATTGTCGTGGGTAAAACTCCGATACTCGTATATGAAAACATACTGTTATACTTATTCTCAAATAACAGATTGGCTTTCATACAAATGTTTCTGCATAACTTAAACCCAAGCTTACGGAACATGTTTTAATCGATGGAGCCAACCACAGGGTAATTCATTGTAATCTTTTTAAATAATGGATTGTTTTTTAACTAGATTTTTATTCTTCTTCTGTATATTTTTAGATCCTTTTTCTAATGCACTTGTAGTTTCATTATGAACTGTATTTAAAACAAACTGAACACATTCCGAACAGTAACAAGATAAGTATTTTGAAATGTTAAACGTTTGTTATCGGAGCGAGCACTCTGGCCAATTGTTGTTGAATATAATTTACATTAATCAGTTGTTTTACATATTTCGTTGAAAATTACAAGAGAAAATATAAACTAAGTTAAAAGCTACTGTATTTCGAAATCAATTTATACTTTACCAGTTTAAAAACGAACTAAGCATAGCCAAGTTGGTAGGAAAACGTTTCCTACCTACTTCGGTAAAGTGTTTTTTTTTTGGTACCGATCTTAGAAAGATATAGCCTTGTGACAGAAATACAGGGTTATTTGAGATTACTTCTCACTTAGGTACAGTGTAATTTGACTATTACAATTCGGTTGAAAATAAATAGAAACGTACGTCGTCGTTAAAGAACACTTTTTCACAACACTCCTTGTAGTGTAGTTTTACAATTAGGCACCTTCCAAGTATTTGTGTCCCTTTTGAGTAGAGTAGGTAGTCATTACTAAGGTAGTTAATAAGGATGGCGGCGATAGAGAGCGAAGATAAAAGTCGTATTATCAAAAAACAGTCCATTAATTATTAAGTAACCATTAAAGAACTCTGAATATGTAAGTTATAGTTATCAAACTAATATAAATGGGAAACTTTAGATGGATAGATGTCTGTTAGAAAGTATCTCCAGAACGGCTCTACGTATCTCGATGAAATTTGCCACAGATTTAGTGTATAGTCTGGAAGAACACACAGGCTACTAAATAAGTTTTTATTTAAATCTGAGCGGACGGAGTTGTCGACGCAGCTAGTGTTTGACCGACTTCCCAAAAGAAGGACTCAGGAAGGTACAAATTCGTGTGTATGTTTTTTATTATTTATTTTCTTTTATGTGTGTTACCACGTAACTCTGCCCTAGGTAATCCAATTTTGATCATTATTTTTGTAATCGACAGGAAGTGCTTGCAGATGGCTCCCATTTTTTTGGTTAATTAAACTTAAACTTAAAAACTACTGAGTAGATTTTGAGTTTTCCTTAGAAATGGGCGACGAAAACAGAGGACAATTTTGCTTTCTTGCGTTACTCCGCCGAAACTATACACCCTACATAAAAATGACGTATCAAAGAATTGTAGCTATTTAAATAAGCTATAAAAAAGTCCGCGATGGAAAATGGTAAGGTTGTCGCACATAACCATTTTTTTCAATTTAAAACGCTTGCACCACTTACGACGCTATTATATCGTGTTCGGTATGAATCTTTATCCAAAAAAATATGTCAATAAATAGGACAATTTAACGCAGATTATAATAACCCTTTAAACTATGTCATTCTGACCAATAGCTTAGAAGATATAAAAATATTAATACGCAAAATACGCGCAAGTCGTGGAGTTGCGGAAACCGTAGCCCCTACTACTACTACTACTACTACTACTACTACTACCTACGCTCGTTGAAAATTGCAACAGCGGCGCTTGGCCAGACAGAATAAAATGTTCGCATTGAAGTATTTGTTTATAACTTTTTCATAGTTTTTAATTGGTTTTAAGATTTTTTCTTTGTTTGAAAGCTGATGGTTATATTGGTACGAGTACTATTGCATTTCTAAATTAGTTTTTGAATTGAAATTAGAACACTGTTACATTGTGTGTGACGAAAATTGGTAATAGAATTTCGTATTCACTATAAATTGAAAAATAAGTAAACATTTTAAGAAAAAAACAAAACCGACTTCCTAAAAAAATTTTTAACAAAATGCACTAAGAAGTAAAACAATAATGTTATGAATACCCGAGAAAGTAAACTCTCTTCTTTCTAGTATCATGTCAATATTGTACAATTATTGATATTTTGAAGTCGGTTTCGGCCTAGGTAGGAACTGAAACGTAGTATTGGGTCCAACACATCTATACATTTAATAAAATTGGAGTGTGTGTTTGTAATATTGAAATAACAGCTTTTTTTACATGTATACGAATATATATACGGTACTAACAACAAAATAACATTTTTTACAATTTTTGTCTGTCTGTCTGTCTGTCTGTCTATCTGTCTGTCTGTCTGTCTGTCTGTCGGTCTGTTTGTTCCGGCTAATCTCTGGATTGGCTAGACCGATTTTGACGGG
>JAAOEG020000006.1:6533866-6545386 GCA_011763625.2 Papilio bianor
CAGATAGAATGCATTTTCGGATTGCCAAAGCAATCTGTGGTTTGGTTATTGAAACAGTTTTGTAATTTTTGGATTGATATTTCGATCAGAAATCTGTGACAGAAGATCGAAGATACGTTATTGAGACCGGGCGTTAGTCGTTTTAAGTTTGTCATAGCAAATTAAGTAGAAAATTAAAACATATGTACTTAGTAATCCTGTAACTTTGACCATCACTGGTTCATCTTATTTGATATCTAGCAATGCTGCGCTTACTCATACGTGGGTTTGTCTAGTTTTATTATCGATGTATTTAGTATAAAATTTATCGGTATTAAAATTAGTCCGCTTTAATCCTGTTTGTAGATTTTGTGGATTAACGCTTTCATGTTTGCAACTCTAATTAACACCTATGGTAAACATGACTGTGTCAACTAATGAATGCTATTTCACTTTTATTGTAGCATGTATGTAACACAAATAGAACCTAAAACCACAATAGAATCTAAATAAGTTGCAGAGCCCGCTTTAACATCTTCGCATGAATGCGTCGGCTCGCCCGGTATAATACGACTACACAGAAGACAGCCGTGAAGTAGCTATTCCGCGTTTCGTCTGATGAGTGTGGTGTCGAAGGCCTAATTTTAGTCTTCTTTGCCTTCCCACCCTTAACTTACAAGGTTAGGAAGGGGAAGTGGATTTGACGGAGGAGGTTACGCATAGGAAGAAGAAATAGTCTCTTTCAGTGCGTCTCCGCCTCCGATGAATGAAGGTAAGGAACGCATCTGCAATTGCGGATGTCTATAGGCAGCGGTCATTCGCTATTTCAGCGTTTTCAGGTGACCGCTAGCTCGATTGCCACCTTGTGCTATATTAAAAAAAGTTTCTGATTAAAAACCTGACTTATAGTGAAGGGTTTTATGTCATAAATCAATGGCTCCTATGAATAAGGACCAATGCACAAATTGACATTTTTAGGAGAGGCTCTCAAAGTCTCAACCGCATACACAAATACACTATACTGAGAACCATCGCATGGAGATTTGACTCTCCACTGTTACTAGGAATTATTCGTATATAATTATATATCTTAATAATATCTTAGTAACAAAATAAATCACTGTTTTATTTTGTTTTTTTATTTACTTGTAAACGAATCTATAATGTTTTAGGGTGAACCCTTGTTACGTGAGTACGCAGAGTTAATTCTAGAAATAAACTTGTGTCATAATTCTTTAATAACTGTACAATCTAACAAAATCGTTTAAATAACAATTAAACGTAACTTAGCAATTATTGATAAGATTTAAATTATCATGGAGATCCGTCAGTAACGTGCAATCTTCGTGATACTCTCTGTAAGAATAGTACACAAGATGGCTACCAATTTGACGTTCCACCAGAGTGACAGTGACAGCTCTTGTCACAAGAATCGATTTCGAGTCGTGGCGTCGTACTTTTATTTTATTTTACTAACATAGTCGTAGGATTTTTGTACTAACACTATATGGATGTTACTTGTCTGAAATAGAAGTTATTTTGATTTATTTGCTATCATTATTTTATTAAATAATGAAATAAATAATGACTTCCACAAACAAAAGCATTTACCTGTAAATGTGTATTCTTAGTGCATTTTGGTAACCTAACTAAGGCCCATATACGTAGAAACCATCGAAATGATAAATGAAATATTATAGTTTCAAAAAACGAACCTATTGGTATTTGGGAAAATGTAAAAAAATATTTTTCACACATCGAAAGCCGATAAAACATTTCGTTACAAAAGATCCCGACCGTGCCTCACTCGCTTCACAGTTGACCGGACACGTCAGAAAGGTTATACGCACATAAGTTAAACGATGAAATTTTCAATCGGGTACTTCCACATGTCATTGATATACTGCCGGCTTATATTTCACTCATAAAATATGAATCTGTACTAAAAAAACATTGCATTTTAGTCAAATCCATATGGATAAGTTATTTTATAATGAGCATCGGTGACTCAGGGGCTATGCACTTGACTTGTAATCTGCAGGTCCGGGTTTGAATCCCGCGATGTACCAATGTGTTTTTCGATTTTCAAATTTCATATGTACCTTTATCTGATATTAATTATCGTGATGCAACCTGCACATATCTGCGTAGAAATTCAAAGATAAATGTGAAGTCAACCAACCCGTTGGGCTAGTGTTCCCGTGGCCCAGTCACCAGACAGTTCGAAGGAACATCGCGGGGTTAAAATGGGTATTCCGGTCACTTCTTAGCCGGCGACATACCCCCACATACCCCTCTGGAAATGGGAGGGATACGTAAACGCATTTCCCAGCGAAAAAAAGGCCTAGTCACCCCTAACTTAGGGTAGGCTCCGAATCCGTCAGTGGGTTCGTATCGTAAGCTGATGATGATGATGATTTTATGATGGAAACTCTAAGAAACTAGACTTCAGAAAAGAACAATTAGACTAAATTAGAGTAACCCCACTGTGATATTTTACACACTCCTGTGATTACAATGACCCGATTGATACCTCGTTCATCAAATTCGGTAAAGTAATTTAAATTTAAAGAGGTAAATTGAAGAACATACATCTTATGTTGATATACAAAATGATTTACCCTCCCATCATTATGTTCAAAATAAAGGTTTCGTTCGTCTGTTAAAAGTATTTATTTTTAATAGCTTATGCCCGCGACTTGGTCTACGTAGAATTAAATAAATAGCCTACATATATTACCAGGGGATAGTGTAGCTTCTCAACAGTGCAAGAATTTATCAAATCGGTTCTGTAGTTTCGAAGCCTATTCAATGCAAGCAAACAATCAAATATTTCCTGTGTATAATAACTTATTAATATTATAAATGCGAAAGTTTACACGGATGGATGGATATTTGTAAGCGTTTGTCGACTAAACTGCTGAACGAATCTCGATAAAATTTGGCATAGATGTAGAGGATAGTCTGGAAAAACACATAGGCTACTTTTGATCCAGGAAAAAGCGACGGTTCTTAAGGGATATGTACTTTTTACTTATTTATATAGTAACTAGGTAATTTCGCAATGGCTTAACATAGCTTATTGAGATTTTGTACACTTACAATACATAGTCTGGAAAAAGACATATATTACGTTTTATTTTAATACCGCGCGGTCGGGGTAGCGGGGGACAGCTAGTATTAGGATAGAATAAATCGATAATTAACTAAATACAACAGTTAGAAAACCTATTACTTTCAAATCAATGTTTTATTCACTTTTATATGTAACAAAAAGGTTACATTAGTTTTATACGTTCTTTATACAGCGTAAGTTTTAACATAAATCGCAGACGGTAAAAGTCAAACGAGCTTTATCACTACGTCGGAGCGCATCGTATATTACGCTTAATCGTTTTGCGGATTCGAGAGTTCAATGATTAAATGTATATCCGATATTTTACATCAGGGCTGTCCAAATTAGATGGGATCCAGGGCCAAAACTTACTATATACACTTACACATTGCTTACAAAACATTAATAAAATTAAACTACAAGTATAATAGGTATCATTCTTTCATTATCTACCTTTTTAATAATTTTGAATTTTACAATCAAAATCTCAGTTTGCTTCTAAGTCCATTCACATGTCCGTGTAAGTTGGCTATATTTTGGTTTTTGCCTCGCAACTTTAAATTCAATTCAAGTGTTGCGTCTCACTAATCTATTTTAACAAAGATAATAAAAAAGATTCTGCGGGCCACAGCAATTCAAGCCGCAGGCAGTGTACAGCCCGCAGACCATGATTTGCATAGCCCTGTTATATATCATACTTTATAATGAAATTGGGACATATTTTAATGTAAATATGTACGGAAAGATCGGTACGATGAAGGGGTTTTTTAAATTTTCCTACTTGTAAGATCTAGGTACTTGCAGTAATATAGTTAAAAGATTAAATGCGTATGAAAGCGGACAGCTCATATTCTCCAGTCCCTAGAATCTAATATTCAACGTGTTCATCTTTAGAATTGCATGTAAACTAGGTCTCAACCGGTCCAAAAGATCAGGTCACATGGACTTGAACCGTTTGGCGGCTCACGGCTCAACGCGATCTACTACAGTGTATGTGTGTATGTGTGAGCAGACGAGCCGCGACATATCTAGTGACCAGTAGTTCGCAGCTCGAAAGACCATTCATAAACACGCATGTAAAAATAGAGCTAATCTTCGATCCGGTTCACTGATCTGCTTCACACATGTGTACTGTGACCTGATACTCAGCTCATCAATATTATTTGAGTTACCCTTGACTTTACTAACGCTTTTTTTAAGTTATAATTATTTTTTTCAAAATAAAAACAGCTAACTCACGTATATTTAATCCAGAGTCGGCACACACTAGTTACGCGCCCATCGGGGGCTCTTCTTCAGGGTGAGAGCGATTGGTATTCGTCTCACACTGAGTGACGATGATGATGCAAGTGAGACACGGGCCGAGAAGCGAAATAATACCAGTCCCACTCACCCTGAAGAAGAGCCTCCGATGGACTGGAAACTAGTCGGTGCCGACACCGGATTAAATATACATGAGTTAGCCATTTTTATTTTGTTATAACAATGTCTCACAAAAGTTTAAACAGTATAATTATAAGAATTTATTTTTTACAATGGTACTTAACATTTTTCACGTCTTTAGTTAGCTTATTTTAGCCGTTATCTGATATTTGAGTAAATATTTTAAAGTAATTGTTTTGTAGTGAAACAGCATTGTAAGTAATAGTATATCATCGCGTGACTCGACACACAAATCGTTTGCAGTTGTAAGTGCTAAGTGGCGCCGGTTTCTTCGTTGTTTCCGCAAAGCGCTGACTCGAAGCGGAATTATGGCCACTTCCTGATTTCCTTTAACCGACAGCTCCAATTGTGTTCTGATTAATTGTCTTCGAGCTTCCCTATTAACTTTTAATATGTAAAAAACACTTACAACAACCATCAATTTTAAGTATTCTGAGGTTTGCTATTTATTTTAGCGCCTGAATAATGTAAGAGATTTTTCATGCATGCCATAGCGATCGTATGCGAGAATTTTTATTAGTCGTTAGAGCCCGCATGCGTTGGACGATAGTTCTTACTTTTCCTCGCTTACTTAACATTGTCCGACCATTTTCATTAGTATTTAGCCCGTATGCGGGGACTTCGTATGCTGTATGACGACCGAGTTATCGACAGACTGCGACCTTTGTAATAGAAGTGCTTAGCGGCGAGTTAGTAACAAATTACAAATTACTATTTATACGATAATTTTAACATAGTATAACTTTAGCATAAGATTGTTTATTATTTTGTAGTGTCCTATTATTCCCGGCCATAGCAAAAATCATTCCGTATTTTGATAGTACAGCGATGTAATCCCCCGGAGCTTTATATCTGACACTGGTCTACTTTTCCTTTTCCTTGTTACCTCTTCCTTTACGTAACACGGTGAAAACTTTAATGTCATATTCGTTTCGTTTGTTTTTTTATAATAGTTTTTTTTAATAAATTAATATCTAGTAGAGTATATTGAGTTTCATTAATTTATTTACATTTAAATGAAATTAAATGTTAATTAAGACACTTACAAATATATGTATATTACGGAGTAATTTCAAAATGTCTTAAACAGGTCTAAAAGAAAATTATAATTTATTAGTTTGTTAATTATGTAATGTTACTTAATGTCTGCTACAGAGAGAATATATTTGTATTGTTACTTAAATAGAATAAGGGAAATAAGATTGTATTTGAAAGAATATTAATTATTTTTAATTTCTTCAAAGAAACGTACCTGAAGAATATTAAATAGCAATACGAAGGCAAGTTCATTAAAATTTCTTCTTTATATAACATTTTTTTAATTTACTTCGAAAGACACGTGCCTGATACTCGGGGAAATTATCTTTGCCCATCTCATTAACTATTAAATGTTCCTTCACAAAAATTATATGCAATCTTTACTTTTGGATAAAATATTTCTCCTGAAACGAATTAACCCAAATCTTCATCAAACATTCAGTGTACATACGTCATAAAAAAAGTTCCTTTTACGATAAATTAAAACGCAACAATCCCTTATTCATTTTATAATCATAACTGGCATTTGCTAACTTCGTCCGAGCAGAAATATAAAAAACCAGAATAAAAAACATAGCCAGTAGCACCCGAAGATAATATATAGCCGTGAGCAAAAATAAAGGTTCGGTTAAGAAAGTTTGAATATCTCGGAAGATATAGGCGCTACCTAAATGAAATAAATTGTGCATGATAGACAATTAATTATCCTTAAATTAATATAAAACAGTTATTAAATTAACTATCAAACACACTTTAATTCAGTTAGATGGCGTTTTTTTTTCACAGTTATTCAAACTTTCTTAAGTGACCCTTTATTTTTGCTCACGAGTGTAGCTTTTCAACAGTGTAATAAATGAAATTTTAAATAATTTAGTACAATACATTCAGTACACACAAACAAACGTTTCTTCTTTATAATATTAGTGTAGATATAGCCATGATAATATTGAATAGGATATGAATCTTAGGACAGGTCGTTGCAGGTTTTTTTTAATATTATAAGATGGCAAACAAGCAAGGGGCCACCTAAATTCGCCGAAATAGCGAAGCTACAGCTTTCCAAAGACACCCACAATTGCAGCCGCGTTGCCTACCTTTAATTAACGGTAACAAAGCAATATATAACACTAAATAGTGGTCCTGAGTAAATATACCTCAAATAGAAAAAGTTCGGTGAAGAAAAATTTTCCCTTAAATGAATCTGAAAGTACAGCACTAAATTATAAAAAGAATATTAAATTCCTCCTCAGCTATATGACGCCCAAAGTTGAGCATAGACCTCCCCCAAAGATCGCCACGGACAGGTTGACGCCTGGGTAGTCCTCTCGCAAGATGGATCGAGGACTTGGTCAAGGTTGCGTGAATATTCTTGAGGCGGATGGCAACAGGACCTACCGTGAGTTTAAATTAATTCATCAAAACTCTCACGAAAGTATTGTAGAAAAATCGATATCAGATAACGCATTAATGCCCATTTCGCTTTCAAAGTACCTGTCTGGTTAAGTGCTCTAATGGATTATCATTACAATCCTGATAATACTCCACTTAATGATATATCTGTATGAAACAATAATAAGTATATACATTTATTGAATATAGCTGTCGCCCGCAACTCCGTCTGCGCGGATTTAAAATAAAACATAGTATATCATATACTTTGTGTTAGTAAGACTATGTTCTATATCTTTGCTAAATTTCAGTAAGCCATGTTGAACCGTTGCGGAATTATTGAGTAAATATGTATGTAACAAAAAACTACGTATCCCTCGGGAATCGCAACTATTTCCGGGATAAAAAGTACCCTATGTGTTCTTCCAGACTATCCTCTACATCCATGCCACACTTCATCGAGATCCGTTTAGCCGTTTAGGCTACAAACTCTAACAAACATCCATCTATCCATTCATCTAAACTTTCACATTCATAATATTATTAGGATAAAGATTTGTACTGTTGCTGGCGTCTACCACTGTTATAAAATGGAACTACTAGCTGTCACCAGCCACTCCGTCTTTGTGAAATTAAAGAAAAGTTAGTAAGCATGTGTCTTTTTCCAGACTACGTTCTATATCTGTGCCAAATTTCATCGAGATCCGTTCCACCGTTTCGGAGATACATTTAGACAAACATCCATCTATCCAAACATTCGCATTTATAATCATAGTAAGATTATTACATTATAGTTAATCTAATATTACTTGTGGCCATTCCAACCAAGCCCTTAGTGGTAGAATATAGTTTAAGACAATAGTCGAATGGCGGGATTCGATCCCTCGACAACGTGATCGATGTCCATACGGTCCTACTTACATTATTGCAACGTTAATTTCATTAAAAAATGTCTTATCAATAATTTTTCTTCATATACTAATTTATATACTGTTAAATATGTTATATGTATATACTGTATTAACCCGTTAAGACGTTTTATTTTAAGTTTTACGAAAGTTTAAACAATATGATACTTTGTATACAGTTTGAGAAGACGCTTTTTAAAATAAAGATAACTGTATTAAAGAACAAAGTTTGATATTGTATTAAAAGTTGTTTTCAAACATACTTTTTTTCTTATTTAATTAAATTAGATGACTTTTCTAAGGTTGCTTTCTAACTTCATTATATGATAGTTCGGAACCAAGACTCTTCTACACTCGCCAACTTGCGTAACACGTGTACGTTAAATTTTGCCGTCACTTTTTAAAAAATCATTTCTTTTTTTCTAATTATTCTACGTTACTTTTACAATAATAATAATTAAATAACCACAAATATATATGTAATTATTAATGCATGTAATTATTTAATTCTGTATTTGCAATATGCAATAATTTTTAACACAATAACATGAATACTGATACAATTTGCATTTTGTTAAGAGGATTATTTCGGATAAAAAGCGTCGTTTCCAGTCCGCCGGACGCATCGGCGGGTAGTACTGTTAATTTCATACAGTAATACTGCGTGTGATGATTACTGGATTTTTAAATTTCTGAGTATTGAACAAAATAATACAATGAACAGGTTTTTAAGTACACTAAAATACACATTTTAGTGATTATAATAAATAATAAAGAGTAAGTATCGTAGAAGTGTCACATCTCACCAGAATTTCTTTTGTCTATTTTAGTTTTTCTTTGCAAATTTTATTAGTTAAGTAAAAAGGACAAAAAGACTTCTAGAATATTTTAAAATGTAAGTGTTAAAGTTAAATCTTTATCCACACTGATGGTGTAAAGATTATTTAAACGTTGTTAAATGGTAAACACATTTTAAAATTAAAATATTAAACATTTAATAACTGATTGTTACTGTTGAAGCGTTTTTCTTAACCTTTTTACAACTTTATTACTATATACCATTTTTATCTTTTTTGTCTGTTTTCTCTGAACGGAAATTGGCTTACAGTATGTTAGCATTAAAGAAGCTCCTCGGAGATTATTAGATTTTATAATTCTAGTGCCGTTACGTAAGATGTAGGTCAAAATAATTGTAAAAGAAATGTTATATCAAATTCAAGAAAGTAAAAAAAAAAGTGTATATTGTGTTTAACGAGAAAAAGGTAAGAAGATAATTTAGAAGACTACTATGAAAACTACTACGAAGTGTACTAGGAAGAGTACTTTTGTGGTATAAATTGTGTGTACTAAGTTCCCATAACTAGGTACTATTTATACAAATTTGTAATACGTGTCCCGGCTTATCGGGTAGATCATGCCAAAATGTCATATTCGAAACAATTGGCACGTTTGTAGATATTATAATTAGCCAGTTGGCTTGTACATGTTTAGCATATTGCTACCAGAATTATCACACGAATTTAGTATTCACGGCGATAAATTACGAGGACTATTTTATTATTTAATAAATTACAAAATAAACCTAGCGCTAGACAAATGAATATTTGACTTTAAGTGGTGATTTGTTCGATCAGAAACACGAAGACAGATTGTTTGAAAGATAGTACATGTTTCATTCTAATGTTGATGGCTCCCAAGTCATCTTAATCTTAATCATATTATAAATGCGAAAGTTTGGTGGATGTTTGTAGCCTAAACGGCTGAACGGATCTCGATGGAATTTAGCATAGATATGTAGGATAGCCTGAAGAACTCATAGGCTACTTTTTATCCTGGTAATAGTTACGGTTCCCGAAGGAAACGTGGTTTTTTCCTATTTACGTGATAATTACGCATCGGTTCACCATATTTTACTGAAATTTTGCACAGATATAGAACATAGTCTGGAATAACGCATAACATATCAAGTTGTATTTCAATTCCGCACGGACAGAGCGGCGGGCGACAGCTAGTATTTAAAATAAATTAACTTAACTTTGTAATTTGTAAATAAGACCACCAGAAGTTGTTGAGTTTATATAGAAAGCACACAAAGAAATTTATTGTTGTATCATGTATTATTTATAAATAATGTTTCCAAACACACATCTCAATTTATATTTCTACATTGTTTGTACTAAATACGAGAGCGGTGCCCGACGCCAAACCGCTTAGGAAGTATTTTCATGTGGTTACAGTTAATCTAGCTAAACCCACTGGAACGACTCTGTATTGTACATTAAGAAAGGACCTCTGTCGTTTTAAACGCTTAGATATTAAGTAAAAGATTAAGAAATCTCGGAATAAAATCTCTTGGCTTCATTTTCTATTAAAATCTTCTTAAGATACATGTTCAAAGATTCTATACAATAATTTAAACAGAATTAAATGAAACAAAACGCTAGAAATTGAACCGTTTTATGGACCGTTTAAAATCTGTCAAAGTAAAATTTAACATTTAAAAAAAATCTGAGTCCGTAGACAATGTAACATTCGAATAGTAATATAATAGTAACTTGCCGTCGCCCGCGACTCCGTCCGCTCTGATTTAAAATAAAACTTAGTGTCATATCCTTAGTATTCTAGACTATATTCTATATCTGTGCAAAATATCAGAAAGATATGTTAAGCCGTTGGGGAATTATCGAGTTAATAATATGAAACTGCATCTCCCTCAGGAACCGCAACTATTGCCGGGATCAAAAGTAGCCTATGTGTTCTTCTAGACTGTCCTCTACGTCTGTGCAAAATTTTATCGATATATGTTCAGCCGTTTAAGCTACAAACTCTGACAAACATCCATCCATCTAAACTTTCGCATTTACTATAATATTATTAACATTAAGATTCGGACGTTACAAGCATGTGAAATATCGAAAAATATTGTCAGGTTCATACATTTTTGAAATTCGTTACGGAATCGCTTCGGAGCGAATGCAGTTTGTCTAGGGGGCTTGACCGTTTGAATGACTTGTTGCGATAGCGAGAACATGTAATGAGAGAATTCTGAAAAGTTCAATGTGTGTGAGAAATATGAATATATGATTGATATAGTCAGCAGCATAAATACATATACATTTACAAAGATTCAAAGAATAGTAAACGCATTCGGTTTCAAAGATAAATTTGTTAATGACGAATAAGCATTCGTATTTTTGAATCCGAATCACGATGCAACATTTTAAAGTTTTATATATGTGTACATATTTATGCAGGTGACTGTACAAGTTTTTACGGGATTGATCAAATTCTAAAGAACGATTTTAAAATACAGCCGTGAACAAAAATAAGGGATCAGTTAAGAAAGCTTGAATATCTCGCAAGATAAAGACGCTAGCTAACTGATATAAATTGTGCATGATAGATATTTATAGTAAATATCTTTAAAATAAAATAAAACATTTTTATTAATTTACTAGCTTTTACCCGCGACTTCGTCCGCGTGGTACTTCACGTGTCTTTCCTCGTTCCGATTAGAATCATGTAATATGATATTGCTAAAACATTGTCCTAAAACATTTCTATACAGCCAATCATCCCCAATCACTACTGTTTTTTTACAACCTTGATAATACAATATTAACGAATTTTGAAAAGCCTATTTATTTT
>JAAOEG020000006.1:6556182-6569193 GCA_011763625.2 Papilio bianor
TATACGTTTTTTCCTATTTGAAATTTCATCAGAATAAAATAATGTTTTTTGAAGGTAAAATCAGTTACGTAATTATGTACATTGTATCAAGAATGTCTAAAGAAGTTATCAAGCGAACTGTAGTATTAAATTTTACTTTTGTTTTTATAATTAAACTAGTTGTGGCCCGCGACTCCGCACGCGCGTTCTTTTTCTAAAATATTTTTTTTTTTCTTAAATAATCGTAGCCTAAGTTACTCCTTATTACATCAGCTGCCAATAAAAGTCCCATCAAAATCGGTCCAGCCATTTCAGATATTAGCCGGAACAAACAAACAGACAAAAATTAAAAAAAAATGTTATTTGGTGTATGTACCGTATATATAATATATATATTCATATACTTGTAGTAAAAAACGGTTGTTTCAATATTACAAACAGACACTCCAATTTTATTATATGTATAGATATAAATATTAAAATGACATTTTTAAAACGTAATAGCACAAAATGTATTTTAAAATTGAATAACATCCACTCAAGTGTAATAATGTTTTAACAAAAATCCTTTCGTTACCATTTCATGCATAAGCGGTTTTAATTTTACGCTTTTACGAATGTTTCATTTCAAATAAGTCTTAAAACATTTTAACATTATTGAAATTTAATTCTTTTTAAATGTCAAATGAACGATTTTCTTATTATTTACATTTTGCAACATTTTATTGGAAGCAAAATTTCGGTTAAAATTTATTTCAATTATTTGGCATTCGTTGGTAAAATATGACAGTGATTTAAAATTAATATTTTATAAATAACGGACTATTTTAAAACGTTTAAACTTTCGTGAGACATTATTACAACAAAATAAAAACGGCTAACTCACGTGTATCTAATCCGATGTCGGCACCGACTAGTTTCGAGCCCATTGGGGGCTCTTCTTCAGGGTGAGTGGGACTTTTTTCGACGTACTAGTGAAGCGGCAGCTTGATGGTAGTCTGGTACATACCGTATACAGAAAACCGACACACACGGATCGGTATCTGAGAGCGGACTCACATCATCATCCATCCCACCTGTCATCAGTGCCGCGCACGCTCATGAATCGAGCAGTACGTTTATGCGACTCCCAATTCCTAGAAGAGGAATTGACGCACGTACGGCACGTTTTGGAGCGCAACGGGTATAATTGGAGACAGAGTTACCGATTAGCGAACTCGACCAGCAAACCACGACCTCAGATTGTGGAGCGGGTCCCGGTCTATTTACCATTTATGGGTGGGGTGACGGATAAAATTGGACACCTGTTACGCCGAAGATGTAGCATCAGGACAATTTTCCGCCCCATGATCCAGATTAGACAACTTCTTCGATCACCAAAGGACCGAGACCCCCTTGAGCGCGCAGTGAGAGACGGGCCGCGACCGCGAGGTGATACCAGTCCCACTCACCCTGAAGAAGAGCCCCCGATGGGCTCGAAACTAGTCGGTGCCGACACCGGATTAGATACACGTGAGTTAGCCGTTTTATTTTGCTATAACGGACTATATGTTTTATTTCAATATAATAATGCTGGTGTTATTAAAACGTTAATTAACTCATTAATAATAACAGACATCATTATCAGCTCTCTATACATACGTCCCCACTGCGGGGCTCGAAGTCAACCCTAAGTTAGGACAAGGCCTTAGTCAACCACGCTGGCACAGTGCAGGTTGACTTCACACACATCTTTAAATTTCTTCTCCATATAAAGGTTGCATCACGATGTTTTCCTTCATCGTTAGAGCGTCGGATAAATGTACATATGAAATTCTAAAATAGAAAAACACATTGGTACAATGGATTCCTAACAAGGACCTGGAGATATCAGGTCAAGTACTTAACCACTGAGCAACCGACACAATAAACAATAACAGACATATATATTTATGAATATTTTGTATTAATTTAGTTAACGGTTAATAAATAGAAAGGTGATAAGTAAAGCAACGGAATCTAAAGATATTTTTTTATATCTTTGCCTGTAATTCTTATAAAATTTACTCGTCTTGTAATCATGTGAATAAAAAGAAATGCAGGTGAACTTTACGGGTTTTGAAATCGTGACATAAATCGGAAGAGCGTAAGGTAAAGCGCAGACGAGCGAGATAGTAACAAAGGAAGATTTTCCTTCAGAACCAGTCTTCCGTTACAACGATAATCTTGTGTTGAGCGTTAACTACAATGCACTAGCACTTAATACTCTCCTTGGCAATTATTAAGACATATTTACACTGATATTTAATTTATTACATTCAGCTAGAGTCTACGTATTATTTTGGTGCCTTCAAGAGTAAAGTGTACGTGCAGACTAAGCTAGCGCGTACTATCTGTCGAACAGGACACCACTTAAAATCACATAGGATGGTGGTCAATCGTTAGTTTTATGGCATAAAATATAAATTTGCTTCTCGATGTTGACACTACCATACATCTTATGTATTATTGCAAATATAATATAATCGTATCAAAACTCGTATAAATCTATAGACATTAAAATCTTTATACTTAACAGTGGTAGAGCCCGCTTTAACATCTTTGCATGAATGGGTCGGCTCGCCCGCTGCAATACCATGACCACATAGAAGACAGGCGTGAAGTGGAAGCTATTCCACGTGTAGTCTAGTGAGTGTTCGTTCCAGAAGCCTAATACTAGTCCTCTTCCCCTTTCCACCCTTTTCTTATGAGGAAGGGATAGGTAGGGGAAGTAGATTTCACGGATGCATAGGAAGAGAAAATATTCTCTTTCAGTGCGTCTCCTCCTCCGTCGATTAAAGGTACACAACGCATGTGTAATTCCGGATATCTATGGGCAGCGGTCACTTCGCTATTTCAGCGATTTCAGATGGCCACTTCCTCATTTGCCACCCTGCGATATAAAAATAAATAACTACTACTACATTTAAAATGACTTAATAAACAATTCTAAAGATGAATCTGTTTTATATTTAGAAGCTAAGTTTATTCGGTGCTTAGAAAATCTGTCCGCTGACAGTCCGATCTCAGCCGACTGTCACTGCAAACTTGCGGTCGTCTCTAGAATTGTCAATTTGTTTCTAAATACATTCAATGGATACTAATAAAATTAACTCACTTACAAGCTTGTAAACAACATACAATGTTTTACTTTTAGTAATAAAATAACTAAAGACGTCTCGAAATTTCTTTTCCCTCTAAGAGTGGAGCGTACCTTTTTTAGGGCCGGCTCTAATGTTGCGAATATCCATGTGGGTCGATGATCACTTCGGTGTTCCCGCCACTCGTTTCTCTTTTCCATACCCTTCGCTTATAATATAAATTAAAACAACTTTCTGAAATTTAAATAAATTTCTTACTTCACTACTGTAATCTCACGCTGTTACTAGTGCAATACTTTGACTTTAAACTATACTGTACTCACTATACTGAACTATAATATAAATCAATAGCGCAATAAGACCACCAGCAGAGAGGTCTTGTCACTATACTTTTCAGAATGCCAAATGTATTACATCCCTATCGTCATCTGTTTATATAATATAAGTCAATAAAGCAACAGTATCCATGTTATTCTGCATTATGGGTACACCGGAAATTTGAGTTACAGCACTACTTAATTTCTTACTCATATTTCAATTCAATACATGTAGGCGCTATAAAAATAAAACAAAATATTCACCGCATCGGAAAATAAATGTTTACCACGTATCGGAGTGTCAGGTAGTTTTTGCAATAGATCAAAATTTTATTTATTGTACGCAGCGATACGCGGCGCATCGAACGTTGAGCACCCTGTGAATGGTTACTAAATCAGTTGGAATGGTGTCCTCAATTTTTATCGATATTTTTAATTGTATGCTAGAATATGTTTTGTTGCATTGCAGCAAAAAAAAGAGTTAAGTTAAAAGTTTATAGGACAATTTTATCTAACATTGGAAGAGTCCGCAGGTTACATCTTTTGTACAAAAAGGCCGGTTCGCCCGGTGCAGTACCACGACCACACAGAATACAGAAGTGGAATGGAAGTATTTCGTGTTTCGTCTGAGGAGTGTGCGTGGTGGAGGACTAATTTGATCGCTCTGTCTATACCCACCATTTTCTTATACGGAAATGATGGAAAGCGGAAGTGGATCAGAACGCATCGGCAATTGCAGATGTCTGTGGGCAGCGGTTGCTTTGCTTTTCGGCGATCCCAGGTGGCCGCTTGTTCCTTTGCCAGAGTAAGAGTGGTAGACGCCAGCAACACCAACATCGGTTGCACGAATTGGCCGGCTGGCCCGGTGTAATACCACGACCACACAGAAGATAGGCGTGAAATGGAAGTTTCCACGTTTCGTCTGATGAGTGACGTGCCAGAGGCCTTACTATAATCCTCTTTCCCTTCTCATACTTTTCTTATAAGGGAAGGATGGGAAGGGAAAGTGGTTTTGACGGAGGTGGGGACGCAAAGGAAGGGGGATATTGTCCTTTTGTGTGTTTCCTTCTCGGTCAATCAAGGGTAGGCAACGCATCGGCAATAGCGACCGCTGTATCTTCGCTATTTTACCGTATTCAGGTTGCCGCTTGCTCGTTTGCCACTTTATAATATATAAAAAAAAACATTATATTATAAAAAATTACAATAGCAAACAGGAACGCACTCTTGCTTCACGTCACGCTTAGAATAATAAATTATAAATTTTAAGTTTTATAGAAATACTATTAATACATATATTTAGCAGTATCGTAACCCGACTGCAAGCTGTGTGTAATGTTATTCACGGTTAAAGTCACAAATTGTTTCTATTTTAAAAGAAATTTTTAACGTTAAGGTTAAATTTTATTGCGGTGGTATATTTGTAGTATTTTTGTTTGAATTAAATATCATACATATAAATTTGAACTAATTAAATGCCTAACCGATTAATTGTTGTAATATTTTATTCAAATGCAAGCTGCTCGTATGTCATGATTGTTATCTTTTTGCAGGATTAGCATAGCCATTTACGCTGTGTTGATGGTATTATCGAGATAATGATAAAAGTGTTAACTAAAACACTAAAATAGTTTAATAACGTGATATACAAATAATAATTTAAAAATCAAATAACACACTGACTGTATAAAAATAACTCCGCAATGACGTTTAAGGTTACAAGCATATATACATAACGTACGATTTTAGAACTAAAGGAAACTTAAATCTTCAAGACACATAATGTATACGTGTGTACAACCTCTGTATAATGTTGAAACGTCGACGCAAGATTCGGTCAGCACGGACATATGACTATCATGAATTTACATAAAATTTAAGGAAAAAAATCAAAACCAACTTCTTAAATAAATATTCTCAACAAAAAAAAAAATAAAGCCGAATTGAGTACCTCCATCTTTTTGGAAGTCAGTCAAAAATGTCAACTGTATAAATTTGCTTCGCCATATTGAAAACCTATGCACGAACCCCTATGACATTATAATGTGAGGTCGCTTAGCGAGTAAAACAGCTTAACTTTGAAGGTTTAATTAGCGTTGTGTACGAAGAACCTTACTCTTAGAAATGTCATACTTCGTTTAGGTTTACTTCTACGACAAGGTCTACAAATGCGACTATGGCTTGGCCTACGATAACGTCTACGACTAAGGCTACGTTTACTACGGTAACAATACGGTTACGCTGTCTTGCATCATGAAAGAATTAACAAATCCCTTGGTTTGTTTCTGAATAACTTATTACTAATTCGAGGGCTCGGGAATAGCTCCTACATTTATAAATTGAAAATCGCAAGGACCGTCGAGTAAAATGTAGTTTAGGTACTTTCTTGTACCGTTAAATTGTATGGACTCTTAACCAGATAGGCGATAGTTTTTAACATTGTTCTGGATTATTTCAGCATCTATTTAGACTTAGTTTGAAATGTCTTTGCCATATGTCTTGGCTTTAATTAAAGTGGGTAGAAAATGTTAAGAATGTTTATATTGATAATATGTAAATAGGCCAAGTCCACTAAAATCTTTAAATTTTACGCCCTAACGGAGCGAGAATTTACTTCGAAAGGTCACATTGTTCAGTACACAAAGGTTTATCTAATTGTTTAAGTAAATCGTTAAACAATAAATGTGGACAATGTATTATTGTACTTTCTTGAAAGGACTTATATTATCATTTCCTCGTAACTTAGCTGAAAATTTGTAAACAAGCAGAATATCCCTTTACGTTGTATTGAATTTAATTTGATATTGTTGAAATGTTTCTAGTTAATGCTTTAATTTAAAACATTACATAATCATTTACATTACATTGTTCTATTTCCTTACTTCCTTCTTCATTCTTTCATTCCTCTTCTTCTCAGTAAATACGTACCGTGATCCATTTTACTAGACGCCTTTATTCATCCCGAACGGTTTATTTTTTGCCCATACACGCAAGGGGACGTCTAATGCTGCATTCACCTGGTCTGTCAACCTCATGGGAGATATGCCTCGTGCCCTTCCAGTTTTCCCTGCATCACTAAATGCTGAATAGACATAACGCCATTGCGTCTACATAAGTGATACGAGCATGGACAATGGATGATAGACGTTTGATTTTAAGTTAAGCTTCGAGGATTGATTTTTTCGTTCGGAATGTAATCCAGGGTATATCCAATATTGTCCTTCAGCTGATGAGCAGCAGGTATGTGGTATATCAAGAGCGTCTATTTGTTCTTTCGCTCTCCCCGCTGCGTCATTTTTTTATGTATTTAAATCATTGAGGTATATTACTGTGATACTATGATAGAATAATAACATTAGTAACTATGCTTTTTCAATAACCGTATCCACTTCCCATTTAAAATTACTTATTCACTTGTATCATTTTTTAAACGTAGCAATAAAGGTTACATAACAACACCAAATAATGACAGATTTAATTAAAATTTAACCCGGCGGTGTGTCAGACATCAGAATTTATTCACATTTGAGTAAGGTGTCCCATTACTTTTTAATTTAAATGTTTTGTAAACGAATTCACGTGAAATTAAATTGAAGAGAATATTGTTTTAAGACTGTATATCTCGTAGAACTATGAAAATATCTTAATTCGACAAATTTGTGTTTAAAAATTTTAAGTCTTTCAAATTAGAAAATATGATAACTTTTTAATTTTATGCATTCGTTGCTTGAATAAACAGCCCGCAGGCTAAGCATTTCTTTTACAGATTAAAAATAGGCGAAGTCGAGGCGGAAGTAATGTTACTTTTTGTTTTATTTTTTCAGTTTCTTTAATGTTATGTCAGCGCATTGCTTAATATTAGACGTATAGTTACTCCATTACTACAATTCCATAAAAAATTGCATATCCGTAGCGATGTAATAGATCTGCGTGATAACACTGGAGACCTAATTTACGAAGAACGTAAAATGCTACTTAAAATTGGAAACAAATATACATGCACCGTCTACTGAGAGCGTCGTTGGCTCAGGGGCTAAGCACTTGACTGGTAATCTGCAGATCCTTGTTCGAATCCGGCCATGCGAAGGAAAACATCGTGATGCAACCTGCTCATATCTTAGAAGAAATTCAAAGATATGTGTGAAGTCAACCAACCCGCATTGGGCCAGCGTGGTTGACTAAGGCCTAGTCACCCCTAACTTAGGGTAGGCTCCGAGCCCCTCATTGGGGACCTATAGTCATCTTACTTAAGTGTTGTAATAATTAAAAGGAATAAAATTAAAAACATTTTTTTCTTACGTTCTTATTAATTAAAAGGACTTATAATTTAAACAAGCCCAAGCTCGATGAGGTTGTGACGTTACTGCGAATGTCTTATGTCCACCTTCCAACTCCATCACCAATACCATCATAATATTTACTATTATATTTACCATTAAATTGTCGCGCAATTTACGTATATTTGCAATATTTCAGCTGAACCAGTAGAAGATATGTGCATCAGAATAAATTTGCCAGATTCCACCCGAAGGAACATATTGAACAAGTTAAATAAAAGCTTGTATTATGGAAGAGGGGGTTCTATGTAAAATGAATACAAGATACAGCTACTTTGTAAGTGAAGGTTCTTAGTGAGGCAGCAGTATTTTGGACATTCATTTCAGGGCCGGTCGTCCTGAGTAAATTGTAACGATTTTTCTTTAACACATAGAATGGTTGGTGTATGGTCCAAGTGAAATTAGAACACGATTTCAGCATAATTAAAGCATATTTCATTAAAGTTTCTTAAATTTACCAAATTAACCAAACTTACGATTGTAAAAAAAGCAAGAATTATGTAGTTTGACACAAGCTCTATCTTAACTATTTGTATATAACGGCCAGGTTGGCTTGTTATCAGAATTCCACACCATCTCAATGGATGGCAATCCACTACCGTGCAGATTTCGCGTTTTTTTTGCCTCGCATATCCGCGTTGTGGTCTGGTCTATCTTCGGCGGTGTTTCCACATCGCTACGACTTAGGGTCCTTCAAGAAGCGAGCTTATCACCTTCTCAAAGGCCGGCAACGCATCTGCAGTTTGTCTGGTATTGTAGATATCCATGGGCATCAATGAACACCTCGGTGTTCACGCTGCTCGTTTGTCCCCGTCTTTTATAACAAAAAAACAATTATTAGTTAAAAATCATTTGTGGGTAGTTGTGGGTGATATCGGAATCAAGGTATACACTCAATACTTCTCAATCACGTTATGATTGACGCACGAAGCACAATATTGATTCATAAAGCTCATTTAGAACAAACAATGCTTTAACAACGATCCCTATTTCCGGAATGGCACTCGCTATGCTAGGATCTTACAAGAAATTCCCTAGAACGCCGCTTGGCGGCGCCTGTGTTCTAATTTCGATTTCAATTCAATTTGATTTCTTCTTTTGATTGCGACATATACATATGTATGGATGAAGTTTTACTATGTAATATAATATTTTTTGTCTACTACTTAAAGGTCCTTGATGCCCGATTTTTTTTTGCTAAATTATCTAGTGAAATTTAATTCAGATGCTTATAGCTTAGACCAAACAATATAACAAGATTTATTTTCCTTCTGGTATTTGCTTGCGTCTTAGCTCGCCTAGAATGTTAAAAGTATTGCAATTTCGACCTTTAACTGAGTACACAGTACGTTTAACATTCACTTAAAATTCTCTATCTCAGTAACGAAGTTGAAAGAACATTTTAACATCCTAGCAAATACTAGGAAATAAAATTTTGTATCTTAAAATTCACTAAATATAACTCGACGATCAGTATATTATTATTTCAATTTGATTTGAATTAAATAATTTGTTCTGTAGACAATTAATTGGGCAAGGGAGGATATTCCGATTATTTAATGCCTTGGTAGACCGCCCCTAGTATTGTTGTCGAGTGACCAACTATGATTCATAGCCTTTTATAGCGGACCGCTTTCATACGCAAACGAGTTTCTATCATACACACATGAATACCTACATAATAAAGGAGAAAAGATTTTTTCCGGACTCCGAATTACTTATTTATGACGCGACAAAAAGTTTTGTATAATTCAGAATGTATTTTTCTAGATATTATTAAGTGTAAAAGATTTATATATTTTTTTATTATTATCATGTTTTTAAGGACCTTTATACCATGTACACGTTATTCAGTGATGGTAATTGACTTTGCCCCACATATAAAAAAGCAGTAAGATTCACGCCGTACGCAAATAAGACATAAATAAAGTAAGGACGTTCAGGGCGTTAATGCCACCGTTCCGCTATGCTAATGCACGCGACAGCTATTCAGATAACGACCAATACTAATTAACTGCATAATATTTCTATATATCGTACAAGATTAGATTATTTTATGGCTTCTTTTTTATGGATTGCTATATATTTATGTTATAAAATAAGTAGCTGTGGCCCGCGAATTCACCTGCGCAAAATAAAAGCTTATGCGGTCTTCCAGACAGTATTCAATGTTTTTATCACATTCATCCAGATCATTCTGAAGGTTCTAATAAATACCCATCCATTAAAACTTTCGTATTCATATTAGTACTTTCTTAAATGTACGTAGACATTGTTAATAAGTAATTTAAAATAGAAGGTTTCCTCCACACCACATTGATGGCTGGCGTTCCTGAACAGTGCGGTTCTCGCGTCACTTTCTGCCATGCCCAGCCGCGTTATCTAATGGCTGTCCTCGGTTGTGTTGCCAAACCAGTACGACTTAGGGTCCTTCAAGAAGCGAGACTATATCTTTCTCAAAGGCCGGCAACGCATCTTTGGTTCCTCTGGTGTTGCAGATGTCCACGGGCGTCATTGATCATCTTGGTGTTCTCGTCGCTCGTTTGCCCCATTCCCTTATTTAAAAAAATAATGAAGTAGGTATTTTACGGCTACATAGTTTTATTAAAACATTTTTTTGATAAATATTACAATGTAAATTGCACGCAGAGAGTAAGGTAAAGTCTACTTTAAACTTGCTCAAAGCTTTTAATGCTTTATTTCAAGACGGTAAAGTTTTCCACTTAGTACCTATAAAAAATCTATTTGTTTATTAAAGCGTCAGGTAAACTTACTTAGTTATTTCTAACTTCATATCCAAGTTATAAGCAGACCTAAATAGCCGTTTTGAAACCGTATTAGATGGAGGTAATGTGCTAAAGAGAATTATTAATGCAAACATTGAACCTTGTAAGAAATTATTACGGAATGTTGTATATTTTCATGGCACGTTTGAGATAATGGCGTAATTTACAAACGCAAACATCGCTGTAAAGATTATCATTATAATCTATCTTTGTGTAATGGGAACATTTTATAAATGTCTTATTACACGGTTAGGAATTACAATTCACTATATCTATATAGGACTAAGCAAAGGTAACGCAATATTATAATACTAGCATTGGATTATATCGTATTGTTTTATATTATACGACAGCAAATAAGCAGGCGGCCATGAATTCGCAGAAATGGTGAAAGCGACCGCTGCCCAGAGACATTTGCAATTGCAGATGTTTTGCCTACCTTTAATCGACGGAGGACAGGCTTTAGCTGACATGACGCTTGACTTTCGTATTTCATTTTCTTATCATTTTTATTTAATAATTAAAGCCTTAACTCCATAAAAAATTCGTTAGCTACGTTTATACATTACTGTTTTATAACGTAAGGCGGCAAACGAGCAAGCAGCTACATGTATTGCCGAAATATCCAAGCCACAGCTACACATAGACATCCGCAATGAGTTGCCTCCCTATGACAGACGGAAGTGGAGATGCACAGAAAGAGGATATTTCCCTTCTTATACGTCCCTTCCTCCAACAAATCCACTTCCCCTTTCCATCATTTCCTTATAAGAACATGATGGGAAGAGAAAGTGGACTAATATTAGGCCCCCGGCGGGCACACTCATCAGACGAATGGCGGAACAACTTCCACTTGACGATGACTTTTTTTTTTAATATGAGGGCTTAAAAGAAGTCTCACGTGCATTTGACAAAAAGTAACATGATACGTAATGCAAATAGCTTCATCTTGCCAACTTGGAATGGTTCCAGTAACAAGTTGCTTCGGTTAACATTATTTTATGGACTTTATTCGTGTGATGCTTCCAGTTTGTTTAAAAGAATCGTTAAAATTTAAGATATTTTAGAAGGTTCTCTACTCCTTTTCCTGAAGCTTGCTTTCTGTTTTATTTTCGTGCATGAATACTTTTAAAACTCACCAAACATTTTTCGGTTAGTAATTATCGAATATAGATATTTCAGATCTGAATATTTTCGTCTCTTCTCGTAGGCGAATTTTTCTCCAAGAGTCATTAAGTTAATTTGCAAGTTAACGGCTTATTAGACAAGAAATATATTTTAGAGTATATTCCTGTTGCAAACTCTATTTTACATTTTTGGATACCTGTACACGTTCCTCCCCCTTCAGGGTTCCCTTTCAGCTTTGGAAGGGAGATTATGACCATAACCATTTTTTTCTGTACACTGAACACTGAGATGATCATGCGTTGTGGCCTTTGAGAAGGTTAAACACTCGCTTCTTCGCTCGCTCAGCGCGGCTGTGAGAGGCAAAAAAAATCGGGAAAACCGCACTGTTGTGGATTGCCAGCCATCAAGATGGTGTGGTTAGTACCTGGCGGTCTGTCGAGTCGTCCGATGACGACGGTGGCGGGAATAGTTCCAAACAATTCATCGGACCACTTCCCGTGGTATATACGGTTAACATAATCATCATAATACACCAGGACCTCAGGGCGCCTGAGTTACTCTACATTTACATTATCGTCCTCCCCAGGTATAAACATTAGTTAAATATTCCGTAAAGCGTAGTATCTCTTCATATATCAGAATGTAAATGTGATCTGTATATCTTTGTGCTGGCATTTGTCACTCGTCAGGTTTTACTATAGGTCTATGGCACACGGATCTCATTGTTCGAGCAAAGCGTACTGATTACTCTTGCCTTTTGTGACTGGTAATTTTCTCATCTGTGTGCACAGGGTGTTCATATAAAGCACATTAGTTCCTTTGTAATAGAGAATTTTAAATGAAACCATATAATTAGTAATCCTTTATATTCATTTAATAATATGTTAAATGTGGGAAATTCAAAGAGATTGTCGCTATTATATGCTGAGAAATTGTCTCTCTCTCTCTCTGTATTGTTTCCTCATTTCTGAGGGTCGCGATTTCTCTTGACCATTTCTCGAATGGCGTTTCTCCACTCTGTGCGATTGTTTGCGATGTTGATGGCGTTATTTTTGTTGGATATCGTTCAGTATATTTAATAAAAGTCACTTATTACCTGAATTTAGATACAGTACCGCCGCGACATTCGTTCACGCAACATTACGTTTGTTTAGCTCTGTGTTTTTTAATTGCTTTTGATGGTTCAAAGTGAAGTTTAAGTGTTTGAAAGTACATAACTAAGTGAAAATTGTAACCCTCTTTAAATTGATAGTTAGAAATCAAAAATCGAGCTAGTATTACGTTAGTTACAAGTGAAAACAGTTTAAATATTTGTATCAGTTAAACAACGAACACGATTGACATT
>JAAOEG020000006.1:6636249-6646356 GCA_011763625.2 Papilio bianor
TACTTTTGAAAGCAATATAATCAATACTAGCTTTGAGTTTATAATAAAGCCGAAATATAAAAATACATAAAGCCGCTTATATTTGTGTTTTTTAAAGATTGTTTTAAAAATTAAATACGTAGACTTACATACGTTGGAGCACGAATGCACGCATCGGATAATTCATGGAAATGGCATCTTGCATATTTGTTTACATGTTTCTGGCAATAAATAAAAGAAAAAGATCTATTTCCCATGCCTGGTTTACACTTGGTGAGTTCAGTTGGCCAGTACAGTTGGATAGTATAGCTCAATAGCAGCGTTGTGCTACTAACCAACTGTAGCGATCAAGTGTAAACCAGACATTACTTATAAGTACATATATGTATACGAAATTATGGATGGATTTAAGTATGTTTGTAACTGTGTAATTCAAAGTCGCTAAAATGGAGTGGATTTAACTTTGAGCTGTAATAGACGTAGCGGTGCGGGATAATCTTAATCTTAATCTTAATAATATTATAAATTATTAATGGGAAAGTTTAGATGGATGGATGGATGTTCGTTAGAGTTTGCAGCCTACACGGCTGAACGGAACTCGATTAAATTTGGCATAGATGTAGAGGATAGTCTGGAAGAACATAGCTACTTTTAATCCCGGAAATAGTTACGTTTCTCAAGGGATACGCGTTTTTTTTACTTGATAATTTCGAAACGGTTCAACTTATGTTACTGAAATTTTGCACAGATATAGAATATAATACGGAATAACATATAGGATACGAAGTTTTATTTTAATTAAGCGCAGATGGAGTCGCGAGCGACAGCTAATAATTCAAATAAACTTAAAGTCAGAACAATATCGTCCGAATGGTTCGGTTCTTCCGCCGGTGAAACTTATTGATTTACGCCATTTTTATTTGGGGCACGTACCCGAGAGGGTGTCGGGTTCCTTAATTTGACTTATCTGCACGAATAAATACGCAAATATTTTGAAAGTAAATCTTAATTTACAACAACCCTTGGTTAGATTAAAATTGCTTTTAATGCTTTGATTGTTTCGACTTACAACTTTTACCGTCGAATTCACGGTTAGTAAAGAAAACAATACAAAAAAATAATACGGAATACTTTCCCTAATGTATTTATGTATTTATTTTTAATTTTTACGAAGCCTTTTCTATTAACTACTGGTAGTATTCAGTTATTTTGCTTTACGTTTAGTATTTTATTAATTCCCATAAATTTTAGTATCCGAAACATGTGAGGTCAAACCAAGATCCTTTAATCTTGTGGGAAATTTATTAAATGGCTTCCCTGTCATTGACAAATTGGATCACATTAATGACCCTTTTTCGTGATTACCTAACTTAAGTGTTACGTCGATTTATACATCCTGAATTGTCTTTATTGGTTTTAACTTAAGCCGTACCATTTTGTATATTTATTGTATCTACGGAAAATAATAAATAATGAAATAATAATAACGAAGGCTCCTACGTAAACTATGGGACACCACAATTATGCGATCCACCCCTAATAACATAAATAATCGTATTAATGTTTAAAATTCTTGTATTCTCGTATTAAAAGAAATCTTGCATGTTTTGAATTTCAAACATACGGTCATTTACGAAGGATCTTATCCGAATTCAGTTCCATTTAATTTGATTTTACTTTTAAAATCAGGATTGAGTTCAGGTGAGTGAGTGATTAGCCCCTTGCATCCTAGAACTCTGATGGAGTTGCCACCTTGGAGTTCGAAGACTAACTCCGTAGCTGTCTGCAGTAATCGGTACGTATTACTCATTCCTGTCTATCCCCTTCGTGCCTCCTGTGCCTGGGCCTTATGCACGTACATCGATTTAGTTTCGAGCATAGATGCCAAGGACAGGTTATGACTCGGTATACCCGAAATATTTAATTGTTTATAAATAATTTATAGGGAGCGTGGAGCTGTGGTTCAGGAGTTAACACTTCACTAGTAAACTGCAGGTCCTGGGTTTGAATTCCACCATGTCCCAATGTGTTGTTCTATTTTAAAATTTCATATCTATATTTATCACACGTTCTTACGGCCAAGGAAAACATCGTGATGCTGCACATATCGGAGACGAAATTCAAAGATATGAAGACAACCAACCTACACTGTGCCTGCGACGTTAAAAAGGTCTAGTCACCCCTAGGGAAGTATAGTGGGCTGATGATGATGATATAAATTATTTAAATTTACATCGTCTGAGATTTTAAATAACATATTTTATTTCCAGACTAACGCTGAACTATTCTTCAAAAGAAATAAGAGAAAAAGGGTTTAAAGGAAACGATTTAGAACATTACTTGCGAGTCTGCACGAACACCGGCGCTCTGCATTTTAATATTTATGCAGGTCGTCTCCTGGCACAAGCTTTTAAGCTTACTTGGTAATTTATTATGGTACAAAATGTCTTAAGATTTTTTTTCTTAAAATGAAAATTTTATAGACCTCAAGTGTCGATGGGCCACATTGCCTTTTTTTATAAAAGAAGGGGGCAAACTGTGTGCACTGTGCAGTGTGCAAAAAAGCAGTGTGAACACCGAGCACCGAACACCTAGCATGGCGAGTGCCATTCCGGAAATAGGGATCGTTGTTAAAGCATAGTTTGTTCTAAATGAGCTTTATGAATCAATATTGTGCTTTGTGCGTCAATCATAACAAGATTGTGAAGTATTGAGTGTATACCTTGATTCCGATATCACCCACAACTACCCACAAATGGTTTTAAACTAATAATTGTTTTTTTGTTATAAAAGACGGGGACAAACGAGCAGCGTGAACACCGAGGTGTACATCGACGCCCATGGACATCAGCAATACCAGGGGAACTGCAGATGCGTTGCCGGACTTTGAGAAGGTGATACGCTCGCTTCTTGAAGGACCATAAGTCATAGTGGTTTAGAAACACCGCCCAGGACAGACAATTCCACAACGCGGCTGTGCGAAGCAAAAAATTTCGCCTGCAGAACGGACGGCCGATGGGGGCGCAAAGTCTAGAAATTGCCGCTACAAACCGGTCGCGCAGTATTCCATGTGGGCCAAACTTGCGCTTTATAAAGCTAAAGGTGATGGCCAGCCTGGAAATACTGCTTCAGTTTTTGGAGGCCAACGTTGCCATGTATTGTTTAAAAGCTGTAATTCTTTAAAGACAAAATCGGTATCCAGACATTATTTTATTAGTCTGAATGAAAAAAAATCATTTTAGTATACTTAGCACATAGTTTTTATGAAAAAAAAAATCTTATTATGGATAGATTAGTAAAAAGAGAAATCCGTAACAAATTCAACAAACTTTACACAATTCTATTTTACGATTATCCAATAAGTCTGACTCTAATTATTTTCTACGGTATGTTTTCTTACCATTTCCTTTAACAACGCACAATTGTACTAAATTAATTCATCTTAACAAAAATGTACCCTTAGGATACAAAAGAGATCTCCAGGAATTCATGTCAAGTCGTCTTTTGAACCTTAAATTGAATACGAATGCTCGTTTTCATTTGTATTTAGCATTATAATACAGCAGTAGAATAAGGTCCCTATGTAAATTAAAAAAAAAACGAAAGACGAATGACGAAAAAAAATTTTAACTTAACTTTGCTTATTCACTTTTACAGATCTTGTTGAATTTTAAAAAAATCCTAGCGTCTAAGAATAAATAAAAGTAGAATGATAAATAACATAAACGAGTAAAGACAGCTTTATTTTTCTAATTACATTATGGCTCCATGTAACTTGAAAGGGTTAAAGTGATATAGTACATACATAGAAGATAGTACATACATAGGACATTTTTTCGCAATTTTTTTAGTAGAAATATGAGCTAGCTTGTACTTATAACTTGATAGAATTCGATCAGCCCAGCTATTTGGCTAATCTAGCAGAGTGCTGTGGTGTAAGTCTCTGTAGTCGGCACACAATGTATCAGACAAATAATGTTCATTATTATTCTAATAATCTTAAAAATGTATGTTAGAACATACATTATTTACTTCATGATTACAACATTTTTCTCTTCTATATAGAATACTAGCTGTCGCCCGCGACTTCGTCCGCGCGTTTTTTTTCTAAAATAAACCTATCCAAAGTTACTCCTTATTACATATTTTTTTTTATTTTTGTTAAAAAATGTTGTTAAAAATAAGAAAAAAAAAAGTTTTTTTGAATAAATTTATTCTATGTTACATCTAATACCTCCAAGAATATGTGAACAAAGTTTCATGATGATCGGTTGAGTAGTTTTCGTGTGAAAGAGTTACAAGCTAACTTACATTCACATTTATAATATTAGTAGGGATGAATTAAAACCTAAATGTCACACTCAAAAATATCCTTCTAAACAGCCAGTCTCACATTGCAACCTCTTTGCTTCTCAAAGCAGGTCGCCACATAGCTATTAACAACTAAATTTAGATGAACCGAACACCTCAATCACTACATAGTATAAAACAAAGTTGACTTCTCTGTCCCTATATCCCTATGTATGCTTAAATCTTTAAAAGTACGCAACGGATTACGGATGCGGTTTTTTAATAGATAGAGTGATTGAAGAGGAGGTTTATATGTATAATAACATCCATTAAATAGTGGAGAAATACTGTTATTTTTGAGGTTTCTAATGTGATGTCGTAAATTATTAAATTTTTTCCGCTTACATTGCAACAAACGCAGGCTGAACCCTACGAGATTTATCAAAATAACTATGTAAGTACAAAGTATATATTGTATACCTGTGGGAAGCCGGAGCTACCGCCTGTTGTATTATATTGCACATTCCATTAAGGTTGTTATTCTATTATACCTCATTCAAGATTGCTAATTAATCTTATTTCATATTAATATGATATAATAATAGTATTATAAATGCAAATGTATGGATTAATTTGTTTGTTAGAATTTATCTCCTGAGGCTTCACGGATCTCGCTGAAATTTCGCAAAGATGCAAAACTTGAATACATGGGTTACTAATTAATATTTTTTTTTATTCTTCGCGGACAAATTTGCGAGCGACAGCTAGTAAGTACTACACAAAAGCAGGTGGAACACAACGTCTGATAAGCAAAACATTTCGATGTAAAGCTATCGCGGTTTTCCATCAAAGTAGTCACGCAATCTATTCAGCGTGCAATTAACACCTCGTTTAGTAAACTCAGTAACAAACAAACCTATATAATCGACCAACTAACCTATGATAAGAATGTTTAGACTACTTTTAACATTAGTTTATCAACATCTACCCACATTTTGTCACAGATAATATTAGCTAAAGTCTCTCTCGAGTTGGTTCCTCAGGGTGGCAGATTTGCTTCCACCGATTTCAGTTCAGCGCATCTCTTACGACTGCATGGAAATTGGATGACGACTGGTCCTTCAGTTGGTCGTTCCATCTGGTCGGTGAATGGCCGCACGACTACCTTTAGTGTTCCCGACCACTATTAGCTTATCTGGACTTCCCGCCTCCTTTTTGTGATAATGTGAGTGTCACAGCTACTATGCTTTACCAAGCTTGTAACTCCACTAACTGTTAAAAACGACCAAGGAGTTTTAGGTAAGGAAACATAAAAAATATTTAATTTACTTGGCTAATATTATTTGGGCAGACCGTTACCTGAATCAGACAATTTAAAAATGGAGTTTCTACGGCGGGAACGAAGGCATATTGACCCGACAGCTGAACCCAATGGACTGGAAATTTAATTTACATTTCCTATGGAAATGTTACTACAAGCTATAGATTTTCGATATTGTTTTTGATAATATCAAGTTTGCCAGAATTAATGGAAATGCAGTATGCAACCTTCTTCTAAGTCTTGCAACCTTGGTTATGCCAATTTAAATGACGTGGAAACCACTATTTTGAACTCTATTCATGTCCCCATCCAATGGCTTGAGACTACACTAAGTCATAGGTGACTGGGACTGGTAACCACCCTGGTGGAGAATTCGAATGCAGAATGCAGTTTGCATCAAGATATTCCATTGCTATAAGAACTTCGCGATGGATATAAAAAAATTATACACGTATGTATCATACGTGTTAAGATAAAAAAAGGTAATTTGAATTTCTTAGTTCCTATCTACGACTTTTAATTTTTTTATCTACTTTCACATTTCACTATATCATGCGCTTAAATTTAACGTATGTAAAATTCGTTTGCAGCTGTTGAAGGCGCGTTCATCCCGTGAAAATTAGTAACACACTTTGCGTCGCCGACTGCAGATAATGTAATTTGCAATTCCGAATAGTAGAAATGTTTTCTTAAAAATGTTGTGATTTGGGTTTTAAATTTAACTGCAACCGAATCCGGTCTTGGGTTTTTATATAACTAGCTTAAGATAAGTTTAAGTGCATTTACTTTAATTTTCTTTTTTAGTTTATCATATACTTTTTTTTAATAGTATAAGGTAGCAAGCGGCCACCTAAATTCGCTAAAATAGCGAGGCGACCACTACTCATTGCAGACGTATTGCCAACCTTCAATTGACGGAGAATGAAAACACACAAAAAGAGTATATCCCCCTTTCCTATGCGTCCTCTCCTCCGTCAAATCCATTTCTTCCCATCCTTTCCTTATAAAAAGAATGTGGGAAAGAAAAGAGGATTACAATAAGGCCTCCGGCACCACACTCATCAGACGAAACGCGGAATTACTTCCACTTGATGCCTGTCTTCTGTGTGGTCGTGGTATGACACCGGGCGAGGCCAATTCGTGCAACAGATGTTGTTGTTGGCGTCTACCACTGTTAAACTAGCTTTTGCGCGCGACTTTGCACAGACTAAACTAAGTAGAATTAAAAAAACACCTAGCCTAGCCTATAACATCCTAGGAAAGTGTGGCTTCCTAACAGTGTAAGAATTTTCAAATCGGTTCATTAGTGTCCAAGCCTTATCAATACAAAAAATGAAATCTCTTTTATTGTGTGAATATATATACTCGTTTGTACGGTACATATACCAAAATAACATTTTTTACAAGTTTTGTCTGTTTTGTTCTGGCTAATCTCTGAAATGGCTGGACCGATTTTTGACGGAACTTTTATTGGCAGGTAGCTGATGTAATAAGGAGTAACTTAGGCTATGTTTGTTTTAGAAAAAATCTTTTAAGAAAAAGAACGCGCAGACGGAGTCGCGCGCGACAGCTAGTTTTCAAATAAGTTTAAAATCTATACGGAAATCTAATTTTAACATATGACAAATTTGAAATATCCTTTGGGAAACAAAATGCGGATCTAACAATGTTGGACCAACTATTGCAAGTTACACAGGATTTCTGCTTACTTAAGTGAATTTGGAAATTCACCGATAACTTAGTAAATTCCGAACAAGCTTCAGTCTAGGTTACCTGATAATTTACGGGATACTAAGAAATATATTCTATTTCGAACGCTCTGTGTTATATAAAGCTCCCAATAATTTATCTATGACTGTCTTTTACCGTGACCTCGTCTGCGCAGAATTTAATATATATAGCACCCGGAGATTGTATAGATTCCTAATAGTGAAAACATTTTTCAAATTGATTTAGTAGTTTTATAGCCTTTTCTAAGCAAACAAACAATCAATTCTTTCCTCTATTTAATATTAGTAAAGATTCTTATTCTAATATCATTCTGTCATTTCAATATAACAAGGTTTTTTTCATATTACAAGGTGGCAAACCAGTAAGCGGCCACCTGGATTCGCCGAAATAGTTAAGCGACCGCTGCCCATAGACATTCGCAATTGCAGACGCGTTGTCTGACTTAAATCTACGGAAGAGGTGACGCAGGCGTACCCTTATGGTTACCGATAGGAAGGGGAAATATCCCTATATTTCCCCTTCCTATGCGATCCAACCTCCGATCAATCGACTTTCCGTTCCCATCTTATCCATATAAGAAAAGTGTGGGAAGGGAAACTTGACTATAGGCCTGCAGCACGCACAATCTTCAATCAAAACGCGCAATAACTTCCGCCTGTCTTCTGTGTGGTCGTGGTATTGCACCGGGCAAGCTGGTCAATTCGTGCAACAGATTTTCTTGTTGCTGGCATCTACCACTGTTAAAGTGGAGAGAAACACAATATAAAATTAGTACATCTGACGTTCTTTCCACAAATCTCCCAAGTTTCAAGAAAGATTGACTTAAGTGTTTGATATTGTGACGTAACTTTTACTAGTAAAACAATAATTACCTTCGAACCATTAATCGATGGTATGGAATCATTTTTTTACAATGTTACTTAACATAGCATGCAAATATAGTAACCACACTTATAAATCACCCAAGACACGTAGTTGTACCGAAGTCCTAATAGAAAATGAATATTTTTCGCACAAAATAGTACAAATTAGGGGCTCGTTACGAAATTTTCCTTTAGGCCTCGATAAAGCTTTGAAATATATCCCTTTTGTTCGTGCGGATGAGATAAGTAAAATTCACGCGTCCAATTCCTTTTTAGATTGCGTGTTTAGAATAAAAAGGGGAGAATCTGTATCTTTACGTGTATTACAAATGTCGTTAGGTTACAAAGTAAGACAGATTTGTGTAATTGAGGACACTTTTCCAATACATGGAATAAATATGTCATTATTAAATAGTTTCTAAACGAAAAAAACAAAAGTGCCTATCCATAAAAAAAACATAACTAGTGTTTAAATTACAATTTAGCTTAAATCCTTTAACGCACGCTGATATTAGATATTCGAAAATCACGATTATTTAAATGATGCGTGTTATAACAAAATACCAGAAACAGTTTTCGTAATATATATGTTGATTAAAACCTACTATTTCATAACTACCCTGAAAACCGTAATATTAATTACCGTCGCGGCGGTCAAAGGGTTACACTTGTTAAATTAGCATCTAACTGATGTTTTTTAGAGTTATGAGGATTTTATCAGAAAGAACAAATAAGATAGGTAAAATAACCGAAGAGTTAAGCCCTACATTGAAAGTGTTGTACGCTTTTATTCCGCAGACCTATTAAGACGTTACAAAATGTTTTGTAACATGGAAAGGTTGCAGCGTGGGTGTTTCAGTTTGTTTTATTAATCACATGCATAAGTATTTTACGAAAATATAGGTATTGATTTTATCATGACACTACTTCGTAGTATTCGTATTTCTTTATTCGTATTCGTTTCGTAGGTCCTGTCACGTAGGACCCAATAAACCGTGAAAGCAAATGTGGTTTAAGATCTTTATTTCTCTGATAATTTAAAAAATTCACTGCATGAGGAAGAAATTATATAATACTAGCGGCCTGCTCTGACTTCGCACAGCTATAAATCTGATAAATAACGTAGGGTTCAGCCTGCGTTTGTTGCAATGTAAGCGGAAAAAATGTAATTATTTACGACATCACATTAGGAACCTCAAAAATAACGTATTAACCTTCCTCTTCAATCACTCTATATATATTATTAAAAAAGAAGCGCATTAAAATCCGTCGTTTTAAAGATTTCAGCATACATAGGGTTATAGGGACAGAGAAAGCTACTTTGTTTTATAGTATGTAGTGATAGTGATAAATTTACTCTATACCAGTCTAAGTTTACAATCTTAATTTTGTGCATATTTAGGTATTGAGTATTATACATTAAGTTTATAATTTGCTTACAAAATATTTAAGTTTATTTTTAAATAATGACAATATATCCACATCTCGGATAGATCTAGGCAGATTGTTGTATAACTGTGCTCCCCCAAATGTATTAAATACTTTTTTGACAAAGACTTGTTCTAGGTGTTGGTAAATTTATCTTTGTTTTTGGTTTGATACCTGAGTCATCTTTTTAAGTATTATTTGAGTATTTTTGTCATTTGTTAAATTTTTATTATAAGAATGTATGTATTACTTTTGTAAAGTATTTTTGTATTTTTCTATAAATATCAAAACTTGAAGGTAATAAATCGAAACAATTTTTTTAAAGTTTGTTTTATATTATTTGTAAGGTATGGGGGTGCCTTTGAAGCAGAGCCCCATGCTTCTATTAAATATTCTAGATGAGGATTGACTAGTGAATTATAGAAAGTGTGTCGAATTTGCGCTGGGATGCAGTTTTATAAACGTTAATTGTAAGCAAATCACTTTTAGTATGAT
>JAAOEG020000006.1:6659814-6671060 GCA_011763625.2 Papilio bianor
TAAAAGTCCCGTCAAAATCGGTCCAGCCATTTCATAGATTAGCCGGAACAAACAGACAGACAGACAAACAAAAATTGTAACAAATGTCATTTTGGTGTAATGTTTTGTTTAATGTTTGGTGTGCCGTATATGTATGCATAAACATGTAGTAAAAACCGGTTATTTCAATATTACAAACACATGTGTGTTTGTAATATTGAAATTTATTATATGTAGGTATAGATATTTATTTATATACACATAAATAAATTAGTAACAAAATTGAAGACGATAAATCGTTTTCATTTACTCCTTGAAATATATCAAAGTTTCCACAAAGCAGAGCCCTTCGTCAGTAAATTGACAAATATTTATGATGTGAAATGTACTGAATAGGTTATTTGGCTGCGGGGACCGCGGAACCTCTACTATACACATTTCCCCATTTATATTCTATTCACATTTTGACAGGACATTAAAATGTTGTATACAAAGAAAACGCGGCTGTAAACAGTTCCTGAACGTTGCAAAACCTTTAGAACAATTCTGGAAATTTATTACGAATTAATTTATCATTTATTAACTTTTATAATACTTTGTATTGTTCATTGTATATATATATATATATATATATATATATATATATATAGAATTGCTGAAATAATGTATTACTTTATTCTATTTTACAAGCTTTTATTTAAGTTCACTCTTGTACCACTTCTAATAGACCGATTGAGCTGAAATTTGGTATGTCTTCTTAACTTCGGGACCAATACAATAATAAATAAAAGCTTGTTTTTAAAATATTTATTTATTATTATTTCTATTGTTTTTATTTTTATTTCATTTCACTGTTCGTGTGCACCCTATTGATTTGGTTTACTTAGCTAAATTTGTACCCAAAGGTTGTCTGGCAGAGATCGCTGCTTAGCGATAAGACCGCCTTTTGTGAAAATCCTCACGTACTTTCTTTTTTTGTAACTTCATAATAGTGCACAATAAAGTGTATTTGTATTTTATTTGTATTGTAAAGTACTAGCTGTCGCCCGCGACTCGGTCCACGCACAATTAAATTAAAACTAAGTGTTTTTAGTGTTATTACAGACTATACTACATGTGTGCTAAATTTCAGTACGATAATATGTTGAACCGTTGCGGAATTATCGAGTAAATATATAAATAACAAAAAACTACGTATCCCACGGTATTCAAAGTAGCCTATGTGTTCTTCCAGACTATCCTCTTCATCTGTTCCAAATTTCATCGAGATGCGTTAAGCCGTGTAGGCTACAAACTCTAACAAACATCCATCCATCCATCTAAACTTTCGCATTTATAATATTATTAAGATAAATATACATTATAAGAAATTTGAATTCGCCATTCTTAGTATAGTACCCACTCTTCTCGTCTTATCCTTTTTAGATAAGGGGTGAGAAGGGAATGTATAATATAATATATGGAGTGGAAGGGTAATGTGTAAAAGGAGGAAATGTCCGCTTTCTATACGTGTCCCTTATCCACGAAAATGCAGCAAAAATCCAGGCAATCTTTCAAATAGGTATTTGTAGATGCAACAAACTTGTGTGATGTTGCTAAATGAAGTGGTGTTATCTTTACTTCGCCCGTCATCTGAGGTCATTGGTCAATAGAGTATACTGACCTTTGTTCTCAATTCACTTACAATGATTACAATCTTCTTACTGTTGGTTAGTAATAATAAATAGCAAAAATATTTCGCGGAATTTGCCTCCGCATGTATTTTAGTAGGTACGTTGCGAGCACAACAAAATTGTAAACTCATCAAAATGTTCATATTGTTTTAATATGGGTCAGTTTATCATCCATATATAAAAATAATAAAATTGACTGTCCAAAGTATCAACGCACATGCAAAACTATGGAACTTAAAGACTTGCAATTTTGCATAGAAATGTATGTTTTTACGAAATGGGTCATTAAAGTAACAGTGTTTGTTTTAATAATCCTCCGAACGTTCCTAAGTAATAGATGAAATTTTTTATGGAGAAATGTTTTGCGTTTAGCAAAATTATTGATATCAAAAACCATTTTCAATGTACTTTTTGTGAAGTTTTTTCAAAATTCCACCTCAATGCAGGCGAAGTCGCGTCTGATAGCTAGTAATTATAATTTTATTTTAAGGGAATTCCCCGTTTGGTTTTGGTTAATCAGCAATGCATGGACAAAACACTAGGGTAGCAATATTGCGGATAATATATAACGGATAACTTTCATATACATTAAATTAGTTTTGTGATTATTGGAGTTATTTCTTCCATAGCATTGCGATACTTGCTGGTTTCAGCTAGTAATATATAAGTTATCATCTTTCAAGGCAAGACAAGAGGTTTGTTTTTCATGTGTTTGTGGTTATACTACTCCGAAACGGCTTGACCGATTCTCATGAAATTTTGAGTGCATATTGGGTAGGTCTGAGAATCGGACAATATCTATTTTTTATCTCAATGTTAAGGGTAGTCCACCCCTAACTTTTTCTTTAATTTTAGATTTTATTTAATCATACAGCATTAGAAAATACACTTAACCCTGAATTTTGAACCCTCTACGATAGTAATATACATGGCAAAACAACGTTTTCCGGGTCAGTTAGTATCACTATAAGTCAGCGGGTTAGTTAGCTGATTCTAATTTACAAACAAAAAATGGTTAGTTACAAAATTTTGATTAAAAAAATATCCTCGTATTGTGCTACACAATTATGCTTACCCTATTACGAGTATTTGACATGTGACATACATATGTACATATACTGAATGATCATTATTCATTAAATACAGGTTGTTTCTAAATAGTTGTAGGTATCTATTAATTTAATAATTAGCCAAATTTAATAATGTTACGTAACATATCCTATTCTTTTTTTTAAAGTAAAAGGTGACAAACGAACGAGCGGTCACTTGAGTTTGTTATCCCTGTTTTCAAATTGTATGTTAGATTTTATCTTATTATTTTTATATTCATAATTAGCGTACATATTGTAAACTGAACTGTTTATGCGATATTAAATAATTTTGTTCTGTGTTTACCATTATTATGGTAGTAGTACTTCTACCAACACATATTTGGACACGGAGATGTTCTATTTTGCAATGTTGCATCAATTTTTCTTCCGCCTTGTGCTCTTATGTCCATCTGTTGTTAGTGAATAAATCCTATGACCAGTTTTCTAAAAATTATTCCCATTAATTATCTACATACAATATGCTTTTATATAAAAAATGTCACATACTGTATATATTTGTAACAAAATGGCGATGGCAAGCGCATCATATAAAAGAACGGAGCGTCTTCAGAGTCAACACTGTTCTGTTTATCGTGAACATGTTTTTCGAAGTTGCCATCTGTCTGTGTGAGTAAATCTATAATAATATAATACACTGACCTAAAATTATTATAAGGTTATCATTAAACTAACTATTACGTGTAGTATATCTCTGTGAGGTTTAATCTTTCGAGAAAAATAATTATAAACAACTAGCTGTCGCCCGCGACTTTCTGCACGCGAAGGTAAAAAAATCTTAGGCCTATGTGTTCTTCCATATTAAGTTCTATCTGTGCAAAATTTCATCGATATCCGTTGAGTCGTTCTGGAGACTACAATCATCCATCCATACATCCATCTAATCATTCGCATTTATGGTATTAGTAAGATTGTTTAAATAAATACTTAACGATGACAGTCTATTGTAGTTCTCCTTTGTGACTATTTAATAAGAGAACACATTTAAGATTATCATTTGTTTTTTTGTAACAAAAATAGCTTTATGCATTCATTTTTTATATACTAGAAGATGACAAAGGAGCAAGCGACTACCTTGACTCGTATAGCGACCGCTGTCCATAGTCATCCGCAATTGCAGATGCGTAGTCTTTAATCGACAGACGAGGAGACGCACTGAAAGAGAATATTTTCTCTTCTTATACATCTCCGTGTCCGTGAAATCCACTTAACCTACCCATCTCTTCGGTATAAAAATAGTGGGAAGGGGAAGAGGATTAAAATTAAGCGTCGGACAAACACGCTCACTATGATTGAATATGTTTTAATATTAATATATTTAAATATACTATATCTTCACTGACACATTTAAAGTTGTCATTATTATATTATTAATTAACTTTCCTTGCATGCTAATTGTATTCATCTACTCGTATACTGGAGCGACATCCTAATCCTAATAATATTGAAAGTTTAAATGGATGGATGGATGTTAGAGTTTGTAGCCTAAACTGCTGAACGAATCTTGATGAAATTTGTCATTGATGTGGAGGATAGTCTGGAAGAACAGATATGCTATACACATCATACAGTACATCTGAATATTGGTGCCCACGATACAGGCAATGCCTAGTAACGTAGTAACCATAAAGGTCAATTATATTACTTAAGTATGGCTGTAATATAAAAACTTTGCCTTTCCATCCTTTCCTTATAAGAAAAGTGTGGGAAGTGAAAGAGGATTATAATTAGGCCTCCGGCACCACATTCATCAGACCTTTTTTTTATGTTACAAGGTGGCAAACGAGCTAGGGGCCACCTGAAATCGCTAAAATAGCGAAGTGACCACTGCCCATAGACAACCGCAATTGCAGATGCGTTGCCTACCTTTAAACGACAAAGGAGGAGCCGCACTGAAAGAGAATATTTCCTCTTCCTATTCCACCTCCGTCAAGTCCACTTCCCCTTCCCATCCCCTCCTAGTAAGGCAAGGATGTGAAGGGAAAGAAGATTAAAATTAGGGCTCAGGCACCACACTCATCAGACGAAACGCGGAATTACTTCCACTCCACGCCTGTTTTCTGTGTGATCGTGGTATTGCACCGGACGAGCCGGCCCATTCGTGCGAAGATGTTAAAGAGGGCTCTACCACTGTGTGTTATAGTTAAATCGTTGTATTTAATAAAGTATTTCCACGTGTCTGACCGTCGTATTCACCTTAATCTGTAGCTAACTGGTCTTACCAACATGCCCACAGCTTCCTCCTCGATCTGCCAGTAACCACGACTCCTTCGACATTCTGATTAGCAAAAGCATTGAACAAATAACTATCAATTAAAATTTATCTACAGGCATTGCCACATCTGTATCATCAAAATATAATTTCTATCGACGAGACTACACTTACATTGAGGAATACGATGCATTCTATAAATTACACGCGGGTGAAGGAGAGGACACTTGGCAGCAAGGTTTTATAAAGTGTGACGATGAAGGTGCTCAGTTACTTTACCCCGCTGGTGATGAATGGCGGATCGCTGATAACATCACAGAATTCGACATCGAATATATACACGTCGCCGTCCGTGACGAATCTGGTCGTGGCGATTTTATAACTTCCGATGGTAAAGACATATATTAATATCTTTATACTATATCACTACATAGTATAAAACAAAGTCGCTTTCTCTGTCCCTATATCCCTATGTATGCTTAAATCTTTAAAACAACGCAACGGATTTTTATACGGTTTTTTTAATAAATAGAATAATTAAAGAGGAAGGTTTATAATACAATCCATTAAATAGTGGAGAAATACTGTTATTTTTGAGTAGAAACCTCATGTGATGTAAATAATTAAATTTTTTCCGTTTACATTGCAACAAACGCAGGCTGAACCCTACGAGATTTATCAAAATAATGTATTAAGTATATATTTTATACCCGTGCGAAGCCGGAGCCAGCAGCTAGTATACAATATAATTGAAAATGTCACCGTCGCTGTGAATCTCCAACTTATCTTCCGGGTTGGTTATTATTTACAACTACGTTTCCGTGCGCTTTCATCTACCTACATGAATATATATATTAGGCAATCCTGAGTCCGATTAAAATGATTGTACATATTTATTAATTAGCCATTGGCTAGAATTACCGTGTCCATCGGTTACCATGGCAACCATCATCTTTTCTGGCTTACAAGTTTTATCCCTTCTCGCAAAATGTATTTTTTTTGTTTCTCACCCCTGAGTAAAATATATATCCTAAAGCATGTTAAGTGTAGCTTTTCATTACAAGGAAATTATTCAAAAATATACCATGATTGCTGATTTTCTCCTATATAAAGAAATTTGTTATTAGGCGTTATTAAATTACAAGCGGCCCGCTCCAGCTTCGCACGGGTATAAATCTGATAAATCTCGTAAGGTTTAGCCTGCGTTTGTTGCCATGTAAGCGCAAAAATGTACTTATTTACAACACATTAGAAAAATCAAAAATAACAGTATTTCTCCAATATTGAATGGATGTTATCATACACATAACCCTTCCTCTTCAATCACTCTATCTATGAATAAAAACGCATCAAAATCCGTTGCGTAGTTTTAAAGATTTTAGCATCGATAGGGATACATGGACAGAGAAAGCGACTTTGTTTTATAATATGTAGTGAAGTAAAAATTGGCCTTACCCTACGGACTGACCGTTCAGATTATTCGTTCACATGTATTTCAGTTGTGTTTTTCTCATCTATATATATAAAAGAAAGTCGTGTTAGTTACACTATTTATAACTCAAGAACGACTGTACCGATTTGGCTGAAATTTGACGGGTGGGAAGCTTAAAACCAGGAGACGGACATAGGATACTTTTTATCCCGTTCGACCACATTCCCAGGTCACTTGACATGAACGTCAAATAGACAAGTCAGTTCAAAACCTGGTATGACAAAAACGCACCTGACATGGAATAACAAAACCTAAATGACAGATAAACATAATTTTGTCTATGGTTGAGTATGTCTGGAAATTTTAATAAATTTTATCGGTAATCAGTAATAACATGCTAAGATTTTTTAATCCGCGCGGACAAAATCGCGGGCAAAAGCTAGTATAATATAAAAACAGAAATAATTAAATGATTTCGCATAACCATGACATATATTTTAACATTTTTGCCATTCTAATTATTTGTGTTCGACTAAACATTCTAATCTAATAATATCGTTATTTCTTTTACAATATGCGATTCAAATAATAATCTTTCGCAGGACGTTTCATTCCAGAATTTTCTAAAAGACCAGATAACATTGTTGAAAACGACGAAAACGGCGAAAACGACGAAAACGGCGCAAACGGCGAAAATGGCAAAAAGTGTGGTGCCATATCTGTCAAAACTGGTATATACACGAAAATCCCCTGTAATATTCGCAAACCTTTTATGTGTAAGAAATTAAACAACGAATACTGCCCCACGGCTGACTCTGGTATGTATATTTGAGGTTACTTCTTACGGTGAACCGACTAATATAGTTTTTGTATTTAACCTTTTGGCGGCCGTTGACTAGGCAAGCGTTGTAAATCTCTGAAAATGTGACCACAAACATGCCCTTGAAAAACATGACGTTTACATATTATTCAATATTTTTTTGGTTTTATTTTAATTATCAAACTTAAAAGTTTAAATCATAGAAAAAACATTAATTATAAATACAATGTTAGTCACCACCAGGCTATATGTAAATACAAGACAGCTAAAATCGCGAATACACCATTTTCAACCGATACCTTCTGACAATAGATCAAATAGGCACAAAATACCACGACTTATAACCCGTCCATTTATAGAGGTCAATATTTTTTATATAAACATTTTGACAGAGTAAAATCCACACAGATGTGAAGCTTATTTTCTGTTATGTAACCACAATTAAACTTTTTTTGTTCTTAGGATACATATACTCAAAATTTTTAAACAAATGTATAAAAATTAATAGTAATGAAAAAAATTGGGCAGACGCTATGCACACATGCATAATGGAAGGTGGGATTTTGTCTGATTCCATAGTAAATATTGATGCAAAAGATTTAAAAAATCTACTTGAAGACAACACACAATATTACATCGGCTTTCGAAGCATCTCGGGGTATACTTTTTACTCAAGTCGAGGTGAGTTACCAGACATACATACACAAGCGCAATAATCGACGTATATTCCAAATATAGAGTTTATACAGGATGTCCGGGAGAAACCTGTACAAAGGAGAACTAGATTACTTTGTCGAGAACGTTACGAATTAAACCAAATTACCAATATCAAAATATGCGTTGTTTAGGCGCTCGAGACCTTCAATATTTTTTTATATTATTTCACATTTATTTAAACAAGTTTTAATGTATTTTGTTAATATAGTTTGTCTTAACAACTAAAACCTAAGTGTTATAAAGTCGACAAGGGGCTCAAAGACGGGTGTATCCAAACAGTATTCACTTTTGACACCCCTGTACAATCCGTCAACGTTTTTTTTACGTCAACGTCAACTTTAAGTTCTCTGATTAAATTTTAATTTAGCAAAGCTCACGTACTTACTGTAGTATATTTTATTCCAATAATTATACTATTTTTTATACTTACAGGGGCAAAAATTACCATTTATAAACAAAATAGTAATCAAAACTGCGCTACGATATCTAACGGTAATACAATAAATGCAAATGACTGCGGAGATACTAGTGCTTTCATATGTGAAATGGAAGTCAACAAAGAGACATGACATTATGCACATAATTTATAAGCATCTGAATGGTTATAACTCACGTTTAATATTCCGGTGTCGGTCGCGTCGCGTCTCGCACTGCGCGAAGAAAACACGATAAACACTCGCCCTGAAGATGGACCCCCGACACCGGAATACTAAACGTGAGTTATAGCCGTTTTATAATTAATTTGAAGTAATGTCTCACAAAAGTTTCAATAATTGTATTTAAATAAATGTTTCAGACGAAAAAAAATTGTCTTTACTCTTATAACTTTTCCTTTAACAGCTCGTGTGAGGATTGGAGACATGCGTTTTTAAAACCTAACCTAACTCAGTAACGAAATAATTTGTTTCTTTACCGCACTGACAAAATGGATAATGTTCTTACCCGTATTCAACGGCGGATCCAGGGGGGGGTCATGACCCCCCCCTGAGCTGGTTCCAGGACTTAGGTGGACCACTAATTAAACATAATGATTTTATTATACATTTTGTCACCATACAGATTTTTTGTACCGTTATACCTTAAATATTTAATTAATTTAATATAATAATAACTTTGTATGATGATGTATGATGCAAACGTTTGCATTGCATTGCAAAAATCGAAAATGAATTTTACCGCGCCGCACTTGCGCGCGTTTTTGACTAAGTAATATCTAGCTTTTTTTGAGTTTTCATAAACCGGAAATTAATGTAACGAACCAAGTAAATAGTCAAAGACTAAATCAATAAATGAAAATAGAGATCGTTTGCGACCAATCGTAAAAACTATATTATTTTGTGGTGAAAAATCAAAACCTTTAAAGGCCATCCAAAAATTACGTTAGATAGCTTCTTTGCTCAAGAACGTGTTGCGTCAAAAAAAATTGCTGAGTGGGTGAGCCTAAGTTAGGGATGACTAGGCCTTAGTCAACGCTGGCCCAGTGACTATGACTATTGTGTTGTTCACACATGTTTGAATTTCTTCTCCGATATGTGCAGCATTACAATGTTTTCCTTCATCGTAACATCGGATAAATGTACAAATGAAATTGAAAAATGGAAAAACACTACATGGCTGGATTCGAACACGAGACCTCCAGATTACTGGTAAAGTGCACAACCCCTGAGCCATCGAAGCTCTATATAAATTGTGCTTCTTATATTTGCAATGGAAGTTCATTTTACATAATATTTAACAGATTTGATCTCTTGAAACACATCCATTGAAAATAATTACTTTTTTGTCACGAAACGTCATGTTTCGAAACGACAAGTCCGGTCCACCACCTTTTTCTATTATTTATATTACATATCTAAGTATTAACACTTATAAAATCCATATAAAGAATGTTATTGAATAAACTAAATAAAATAGATAAAAATAACATTAAAAAATCGGAACACATTTTTCATAAATTACTCTAGTGGAGATGTCACAAATATGACCAAGCTGTGACAAAGAAGGATGATGTGGTCAAAAAATCATGAAATTCTTGTGACTTAGTTTACATATGGTCCTAATTTGCATTCATCTTAAACACTCCTTCACTTTCTTAAATATTTACATTATTACAAAAATAAGGGTAGACACAAAATATTTGACAATACTTAATTACTGAAAAGACTGTGATAATTTATTTTACACAATTATTAATCACAATGAAAAAAACACATAATTAGCAAAGGACATTTTAAAATAAATGCAAGCAATATTTGAAAAGTACCCACATATTAAAAAAATCCTATAAGTAGGCAATATTCAAATGATCAAGACATGAAATGCCAAATGTTTTTAAATCTTTGCCCACGTGCTATATACCTACTTTTTACTTGTATCTATTGTTATCAAAATTAAACTATAACTTGACTTGACCACGACTGTGTGACCCCCTCCTGGCGCCAAAGCTGGATCCGCCCTTGCTCGTATTAAGTTTGTCTGTAACGTGTTTGTATGTAAATTCCATTGTGACGGCCTACAGCCTAAAAGACTAAACGGATTACGACAAGTAAGGTGTCACTCGATTCTTCTTTCCCGCAATCACACCTTCCGTCTGTCAGTCGGGTAAACAAAAACACTGAAATTTTACACGTCCTTTTTTCATGATTTCGATTTTTTCTTTAAAAAAAAAAGAAATGTATATCATTACATAACACGTGTAACATTACAGTTTAATTATTAGATATTAAAAAAAAAACCGGATGAGCAAAAATTTATGAATCCAAGTTTCTGAAGAACACCAACAAGACGTGTCAATTAGGTCACTTGTTGTACAGATATAGTGAGAAAAGATTTTCCTTCGTAATTTTTCGGAAAAGTTCATATATACCGTGCTAGCTAAGTCATTTGAATGTCACAAGAACACACTGTGCGCTCCTACAAATAAATTATTTTCAGTGTGAAGTTTAATTCTTACAATAACAAAAAACAGTGTAACAGTTAGAGTGTGCTTCGTATTATTCAGTGCAATATTAATTTAACTAAATAACAAATTAGTATAACTTATCTAAAGTAATTACTATGTTATGTGAGAATATGTAAATAACCACAATTGTGCGGCGAAAGTTTGAACGACCAAAGCAGCTGACATTCTAGTAAGTGAGGGTTCACTTCTACCTACATCACTCTTATATTTCTGTTGAAAGTAAACGGCTCCAGTGTACAGCGACATAACTTTAAATAAAAAATAATTAAAAAATGTCTTGTAATTCTTGTAAAGGCATATTGCTCCAGAAAGACAAAATAAAGTGCTCAACATGCCCATGCG
>JAAOEG020000006.1:6689547-6700749 GCA_011763625.2 Papilio bianor
ACAATATAGGATAAATGTATGAAATTTGAAAATCTAAAAATACATTGTTACATGGCGTTGTTTGAACACAGTACCTACAGATTACAAGTTAATAACTTAACATCTGAGCTACAGACGCTCTGCTTACATTTTTTCAAGAAATACTGTTTTATACTCGAAGTGAATTTAAATAAAGAAATAGTTTAAAATAATTATCTTCGATAAGCGATATCATATTACAGTGAATTAAAATTAATTTAATCCCTTCTTTACAAATACCATTAACAACAAGCGAAGGGAGCGTTGATAAATGTTTACCAATAATTAATCATTAGCAATTCATACGAGCACGCCACGACGACCGACAACGAGCTACCTATACATACATACAGATTGTACGGTAATAAAATTATCCTGTCATTATACCTTTATGAATGACTAGCTTTTGACCGCAACGCTAAGTTAAGTAGCCTATGTGTTCTTCCAGACAATGTTTACAACTTGTAATCTCACGCTGTTACTAGTGCAATACGATGACTTTAAACTATACTGTATTCACTATAATGGACTATATTGTAGATTAATATCGCGATACGACCAGAAAGAGAGATTTTGTCACTATAGTTTTCAGATATCTGTTTATATAAGTCATTAAAACAACCATATCCATGTTGTTCTGCAATACCCTTACATTTTGGGTACTCCGGAAATGTAGGTAACAACAAAATGTCAAATTTAGTTAAGATTCGTAAAGCTGTTTTGGAAATATCTTCCAACAGACACCCATCCAAACTTCTAAACCTACCACTAACTACTAACCACCCATCTAAACTTTTACTTCTTTAAGTATATATATTTAACAGAATATGTATTTTAACTATAGGAATATCTTCATCATTGTCCTAATGATAGGGTCAGCCCTTTACTGAACTGTATCTGTATCCAAACATCTAATTTAAATATGTCAAAATTTTAAATTTGGAATTACATCTGTAAAGGTGGATCCTAACGCTTAATGTTTACTACAAACATGCACCAAACGCCGAATACAAACACCCAACACAAACAGGCATTTCAATGCTTGGTAAACGTGCTAGGTTATTCCGTATTTACGTGCTGTGGTATTTCACCGGACGGCTCATACCGCAAACTAATACTGTCACTGTTTCTGCCAAAGTTGGATAAAAATATTTACATACTTCAAAAAATACAATTAAAAAAGTTTTTATTATAATCTAAATTAAGAAGGAGGCAAACGAGCGGCAGGGACACCGAGGTGAACGGCGCCCATGGATATCTGGCACACCAGAGGAACCACAGATGCGTTGCTGTCCTTTGAAAAACAGATAGGCATGCTTCTATTCAATAGAAAAATAGGTACACCAAGCAATACAGAGCTGGTGCCTGGTTGATAATAAAGAAAGAAAGAGTTTTGTTAATAATCCGTTGGTAGAGAATTAGAAACACTCGCACACCAAATAAAAGAAAGTATAGAAAACTATTACGAAAGAATTAAAAACACTCGTGCAAAAAACGAGTCCCCTAACTATATAAAGAAATTCTTATTTCTTACCAGTCCCTTGCAAAAGCATTTTGGATTTCTTTTATTAACACTTGGTCAGTTAGACTTGATTACATCTGTAATGGTCACATACTCGCCCGCATCTCAATTAATTGTAATGGCACCCGAAATTATCCTTGTATTTACGTTCTTAAGAACTCTCGGTTTTATTAACAGTAGCATTTTAACTTAAGCATGCGTCAACCCTTTTATACCATGAATAGCGCCAGGTGTTTGACAAATCATGTTTATTAAAAGATTATTGAGCAATCTTAGTAATATTATAAATGCGGAAGTTTAGATGGATAGTTGGATGTTTGTTACAGTTTGTCGCCGAGACTGATGAACCGCTCTCAATTATATGTAGAGTCTGGACTACCACAGAGGTTACTATTGATCCCGGAAATAGTTATGGTTCTCGTGGGACACGTAGTTTTTTGTTGCTTGCTTGCTTGTTGCGGTTTGACATAGGCTTACTAAAATTCTGCATAGATATAGAACATAGTCCGACTTAACACATAGGATATAAAGTTTTATTTTAATTTTGCACGGACGGTGTGACCGGTGACGGTTAGAAAATAATAAAGTACTTTTGTCGAAAACAGGGTGCTGATACATATTTATGGTGAAAAATACGACTCTGTTTACATCCGTCAGTTAGTTGTGGTTGTGGTGGAAAAGAGTTAAAAAACGTGTTTAAATTAACCATTTTTAACTATATTTCTTGGGGTAATGCAGTTTGTGTTTTAAACAGATCATTTATCTTATTTCGCATTATATTATTTTTTCTTATTTCGTCTTATCTGAAGAGTTACATTCTTAAAATATCTACTAAGAGATATAACTCTTTTTCTCTCTCTCTGCATTATTTCATGATTTCGGAGGGTCGCGACTTATATTTTTGACCATTTCTTGAAAGGTGTTTCTCCACTCTGCGCGGTTCTCTGCGATGTGCTTATTGTTATTTTTTTTACAATATTACAAATCAAAATAGTTATTAGCTCATATATAACTACTGCTGCTTTTGCATCCTACTCAATTTTAAGGAGTAAAGGCGTCCGTAGTGCAATTCCTTTTGTGTTACGGAATAGCAGTTTGCCATATTTTTAGCAAGAGTAAATTTTTTGCCTTGCACAGGCGCGTTGTGGAATGGTCTGTTCTCGCCGGTTCCAAACTGCTATGACTTAGGGTCCTTCAAGGACCGAATGTACCTATCACCTTTTCATAAGCCGGCAACGCATCTGCGGTTCCTCTGGTATTGCAAATGTCCATTGGCGTCGATGATCATTTCGGTGTTCACGCTTCTCGTTTGCCCCATTCGTTTATGTAAAAAAGGCTAGTCTTATTGCCTTGCCGTTCATCAAAAGATGAACAGCTGGCTTACTATTGATCATCATCACTATAATAGCTACTTTATTATCATAAAAAATACTAATTTAAGTAGATTCGTAAATAAATCTATTATTGACACAGCGCGAGATGATCTCATTGCGTTTAGCAACGAGTAGTTTTAGGTCAAATGCTTCAGTTTATCGCCTGTAAAACTGCCGCACTAAATAACGTAGCTGGCGACCGTTTCAGTTCCAATTGTACACTTAAAAACATGCTACACGTGGAATTAAGACAAGAGAAAATTAGCAATCGTTTCGGTGATATTTCTTACTATTTAATTAACAATAAAATATATTGCATTAAAAACACTTGTCATAAGAAAATACAGCCGTGAGCAAAAATAAAGGGTCATTTAAGAAAGTTTGGACGTCTCGAAAGATAAGGGTGCTAGCTAACTGAAATAAATTGTACATGATAGACAATTAAATATCCTTAAATAAAATAAAATATTTTTATTAAATTTTTGTACGTGTTATGTCTTACTAAGTAGTAAAATCTAAATATTAATAAGTACAACTTAATGAAAAATACTGTATTATCCAAGTTTACGTAAGATATCCATTTTCCTCTAAGTTTATGTCTTTAAAGATTATATTTCAATTAGAAAAATGTATTAGTTTATTTTAAAGATATTTAATTGTCCATGTGTTCCGAGATATTCAAACTTTCTGAACTTTATTTCTTAACCGGCTCTTTATTTTTGCTCACGGCTATATTATCTCTCGTCAATTTTATGATAAAGATTCAATTTGCCATGAACATCAAAAATTAAATCGGTGGAGCTATTTCCAGTTCTCCCTCTCTTGCGCCACCTTCTTTACCTCCTGATACGACACTACGGCCACTTTTTTCTTTATCTGTTGCATTTACGATATTCCTAGTCTCTACGTTTCATTCTATCATCTTGGTTATAAGGTTTTCTATTATTTTTAATATTGTTCTCTCTAATATTCTGTCCAGCACTTAGTATTTTTGTTACGATTTTTAAATTACTTCTCCTTATTTTATTTATTTCTTCGTACGAGAATTTGTTGTATTTCAAAGCCTTAGCGCAATGACAGTGTGTATGTACGTCGTAATGAATTTGTCATTCACGCCGCGGCACCGAGACCACCGAGCGCGCGTTACGTCACCACCTCGGGCCATGACGTGTGACGTCACAAGTCACATTTATTACTCTTTGACATACGTGACTTATTTTTACTGTACAGCAAAATAATTAAATTCAGTACCCACTTAAATCGAATATCGGACAGAGAACTATTGCCATAAGATTTATGTATTTATAATTAAGCATGTTTGTATGTTGCTATGATATTTTTTAGATCAAATTCATAATATACTACTCGGAAATTAATAAAAAAAAGTCGTGGCGGTACATAAGATACCATGTTTTCAGGGTGTAGCAAGGAACAACTCGTGTAGGCTTCAATTTTTTTTTTATTACTCTTCATTATTAATATTTATATTAAACATATACCCATAAAATCATGATGGTTGATTTGGTAGGATTGTCTTTGACAGTCATCATCAGGTATACACTATAAGTCCCCGCTGAGGGCTCAGAGTCCACCTTAGTTAGAGGGGACTAGGCCTTAGTCAAACACGTTGGCCTAGTGCGGGTTGACTACACAACCATCTTTGAATTTCCATACCGACGTTTCAAATTCGACAATCAAAGAAACACTTTGGTACATTGCGGTATCCGAACCGAACCGAACCGTTAAAAGCTTAACCTCTGAGCCACCGATGCTCTCTCCACATTGACAATATTAATAATAGAATATCTTATATTGACGACGAAATGGCCGGCTCGACCGGTGTAATACCACGTCGTGGTATTGTACAGGACGAGCCGGGCCATTTCTGCAAAGATGTTAAACTGGCTCTACCACTGTTATTATGGGTTACCACGGAAATCCACTTGATGCGGTAGCACACCTCTCTCGCTTCATCCACATTTATATATCAAGAATACAAGCAAATCCGCATAATAAATAAATCATATCCCATGTTATGTCAATTTATATAAATTTTACGAGTATTTTAATTCCAGTAATGATCCCAAAAACAGTCAGTGCTTACTTCTCTAACAGTATTTCATTATTTTATATTGCCGATACTGATCGTATTTATAAAATAAAAATAAACAACAGAAACTAACTTTCCACAGTGGTAGATGGCAGCAACAAAACATCTGTAGCACGAAATGGCCGGCTCGACCGGTGTAATACCACGACCACACAGAAGACAGGCGTCAAGTGGAAGTCATTTCGCGTTTCGTCTGATGAGTGTGGTGCCGCAGGCCTAATTGTAATCATCTTTCCCTTCCCACACTTTTCTTTGTAAGGAAAGGATGGGGAAAGTGGATTTGACAGAGGAGGGGACGTAAAGGAAAGGGGTATATACTCTTTTCGTGTGCCTCCTTCTCCTTCAATTATAGGTAGCCAATGTACCAGCGGATGTCTATGGCCAGCTTTCGCTTCACTATAATAGCGAATTCAGGTGGCCGCTAGTTCGTTTGCCACCTTATAATATAAAAAAACGTACTGGTCAAGTATTATAAACGTAACAGAGTGCGTGTACGCACACACGAACAAAACCTTGTAATTATAGTTTCCGCTCCGTTCATGACAATGACATTTACTTCCTTCCCCCCTCTCTCCACTCACTTCACCCCGCTACGGCTTACACATTATTCATTCATAAAATAACACATGGTACTTTGTAAAAAGTATTGTGTCCATGTTTTTCTAGGTATTGATAGAATTTTAAATTGTTTTAAACTTTATCATTGTTGAATAAAAATATGAGTATTTGATGACCGTAACTAATTCTACATAACCAGATTTTTAGGGTAATTAAAAAAAAACTGTATAACTAAATGTAAATGATTGTATTACTATAACAAAACAACAGAGGAAAACAGACTACGAAAACGAGCTACGAATGTACTGCGATTACTGCTAAAATAAAAAAAGAACTTTTCAAAATTACATTTCATTTATTAAAATTTAACCTAAATACTTAAATTCTTCATTATAATTGTGACTTGTGTAATAGTGAACTTTATTTACACCCAATTTAAATTCAAATTAATTCAATAACAAAAGAAAAAGGTCCCTACTGTTCGGGATTCGTATGGAATTTTAAGTGGATTGATTTTCAATAAAGTTTCATGAGGTATTTATACAAGGCTTAACGTTGTCGTGACCCGGCCGAGTTATTGGCAACGGGGGATGAAAAGCTTACAATTTACAACACAGCACTTCATTTCTAATTTACATTTTATTTTTGTTAAGCCCGCTACATACCTTCAGTTTGAACAGTACAACTTTGAAATGTGTAGGCCACATTTTTAACTGTGAAATTCGAATGTTCATTTGAAACTTAAGGTGTGTATCAAGTGCTGCCTTTACATCTAACATTTTCATCTATCAATAGCATTCTAACACAGCTTGTCGTAGTGACCCATAGGTAGGTTTTATAGTATAAGGTAGAAAACGAGCATGCGGCTAGATTCGCCGAAATAGCTAACGACCGCTGACCATAAACATTTGTAATTGCAGATACGTTGTCTACCTTTAATCGAAGGAGGAGACGCACAGAAAGAGAATATTTCCCCTTCCTATCTCCATCTCTGTTAAATACATTTCCCCTGCCCATCCATTCCTTATAAGAAAGAGAACTAAAATTAAGCCTTAGGCTCGCACACTCATCAAAAGAAACGAGGATTTTCTTTCACTTGACGCCTGTCTTCTGTATGGTCGTGGTATTGTACAGGACGACCAAGGCATTCATGCAAAGATGTTAAACTGGTTCTACCACTGTTATTATGGGTTACCACGGAAATCCACTTGATGCGGTAGCACACCTCTCTCGCTTCATCGACATTTATATATCAAGAATACAAGCAAATCCGCATAATAAATAAATCATATCCCATGTTATGTCAATTTATATAAATTTAACGAGTACTTTAATTCCAGTAATGATCCCAAAAACAGTCAGTGCTTACTTCTCTAACAGTATTTCATGTTTAACGAGAACATTAGAAGTATAATGGATACATTTAATGAATTTATGACTCAATAAAATACTTAAATGACAATCAACTTATGTAGTTTATAGTAAAAGTAATTATTCGCTGGATATTATGCCGTCATCTGAACATTTATTATGGACTAGCTGTCGCCCGCGACTCCCTCCGCTCGTTCTTTTTTTTAAGAAAAGATTGTTTTTTCAAAAAAGTTACTCCTTATTACATCAGCTAAATGCCAATAAAAGTCCCATCAAAATCGGTCCAGCCAATTCAGAGATTAGCCGGAACAAACAGACAGACAAAAATTAAAAAAAATGTTACTTTGGTGTATGTACCGTATATATTTAGTATACATACACATTTAGTAAAAACCGGTTATTTCAATATTACAAACAGAGACTTCAATTTCATTATATGTATAGATTTAGTAACAAGTGGTAATTGTAAATGTATTATACTCAAAGCCAAAAATAAATTGTATACTTTTAAAACTCTAAATTCTTCTAAAGTATCAGAACTATAATAATATTCAATTATCTCTCCTTAAAAATATGCACCAAACATGTTTCTGCATGTTTTATAGCAGTGGAAACCTCCCATAGATTAATGTGAATAAATCGATATAAGTTTTTTTGACACCTCCTTTAATGTTACTATTTTTCCCAACATTCAATTTGTTCATACTTTTAACATACTTATGGTTTCAAAAGTGCCGTTATTTTAAGATTTTTCTTTGTTTATAACGGCGCGTCATACAGTCTATGAAGTTTAGATGATGTCATTCCACACTGAATTTAGAACCGAGCCGTTACTGCGCGTGGTCCGCAACGACGCGGTTTATGACACATGCATTCATTCATGATTAATAATAGATGCACAACTGAGCAAACCGTGCGGTGTTCATTTAAAATATTGTATACGAACATTTTTATACTATAAGGTGGCAAACGAGCAAGCGGACACCTAAAGTCTCTGATATAGCGAAGTGACCGTTGCCCATAAACATCCGCTATTGATGCGTTGCGACCTTTGATCGACATAGAAGACGCACCGAAAAAAAACAAATACTCTTCCCGTGCATCCACTCCTCCATGAAATCCACTCCCCCTTCCCATCCACTTCTTATAAAAAAAGGGTGGGAGGTGAAAGAAGACTAGTATTAGGCCTCCGGCACGCACACTCATCCGACGAAACGCGGAATTGCTCCACTTCACGCTGTCTTCTGTGTGGTCGTGGTATTGCACCGGGCGATTCGGCCCGTTCGTGCGAAGATGTTAAAGCGGGCTCTACCACTGTTAATTTTCCAACATAAGAAGTTATTTCTTTCAGACAATGTTAATAATACAATTTGTAAGTCTTCTGAGTAAAAAATGTTTTAATTAATGTTTGACCAGGGCAAATATACAATATTTTAAATATGGACAAAATAATCAACAAACATGATTATTTTGTCCATATTTAAAATATTGTATGTTTGCCTTATACTATAACACTATCAAATAACTTAATAAAGACGTAAAACCAAACAAAATTAACCAATCAAAAATCAAAGCAGCAAGGTCATCTACTAAAGTATATCATAAATCAGGATATCTAGAACCATAAGAATAATTAAGAGGATAATCACCACACGCAATAAGAATATAGCAAGTTCTAGTTTAGTGGCCATTTAGAGATAGATCAAGGAAACTCCACCCACGTGCACGTCAAACAGATAACTGCTTTTGTAAACATAAAGCGATAAAAATAGCGTTACAGATGCAAAAACGGACATTTCGAGGCCAATGGACTTTCGTATGCGGCTTACAATTGTATTTTCAGAATTACGGTGATTTATTTCTAAATATTCTATTACTAGCTGTCGCCCGCGACTCCGTTCGCGCGCTTGTTTTCTAAAATAAAAGATTTTTTCTAAAATAATCAGTAAAATATAATAACCAATAAAAGACCTGTCGAAATCGGTCCATTTCAGAGATTAGCCGGAACGATAGAACAGATAGAACACACTCCAATTTTGATATATGTAAGTATAGATGAATATTTTAATTACATGAATCTGAACAGACCACGGTTTTTCATTCTAAATGGATCACTAATTTTTATTTCTAACTAACATTAAGTGAAATTATAATCTATGGATGTCACCTAACATATTCTTATAATACGTAAATTAAACTTCCTTGTTTGATCCAAATAGATCTTAATGATTCCTAGGACGTTGAACTGGCTGTATAAGAGCGAAGCCGTGAAAAAAAGTGAAAAAACAATGAATAATCTGAAAAAATATTTTTAATTTGATAAACTACTAAATGGCACATAGGTGTTCCTGGTAGATGGGACATGATTTTTAGTCACCGTCGTCAAATATTATGTATTAATAATTTGATAAAATTTATATTTATATTTACGTACTAGCTGTCGCTCGCGACAGAAAAGAAAAGATTTATTCTAAAATAAACTTAGCCTAAGTTACTCCTTATTATATCTGCTACCTGCCAATAAAAGTCCTGTCTTCAGCACTTTCAGTGCGTCTTCTCCGTCGCTTGCGGATGTCCATGGGTGAAGGTCACTTCGTTATTTCAGAGATTTTTTGTGGCCGCTTGCTCGTTTGCCACTTTGTAATATAAAAAAATTGCTAGTTCACTCTATCTTTATATACTCTCTGTATAACTAGTTCGTATTAAGAACGTTATAGAAATATGCTTCTATTCAATCCATCAATCAACTGGTACTCAGTGTTGAGTGCAATCTCTGATACCGACGATTCAAGAACTAGCACATTTATGTAACCTAAATCATCTCTATGTGGATGTTATTATGAAATGCTTTCGTAGCATACTTTAATGTATACTTTTGTATATAACCGAGATATTATCTATACACTAGTTGTCGCTCGCGACTCCGTCCGCGCGTTCTTTTTCTAAAATAAACGTAGCCTTGGTTACTCCTTATAACATCAGCCACCTGCCAATAAACGTCCGGTCGAAATTAGTCCAGCCATTTCAGAGATTAGCCGGAACAAAGAGACAGACAGATAGAAGACACTCCAATTTTATTATGTGTATAGATATAATAAAATTGGAGTGTCTGTTTGCAATATTGAAATAACCGTTTCTTACTACATGTATATGAATATATATGCGGTACTAACACCAAAAATTTTTTTTTTTCAATTTTTGTCTGTCTGTCGGTCTGTTTATTGCTGGAATGGCTGGACCTATTTTGACGGGACTTTTTTTGGCAGATAGCTTATGTAATAAGGAGTAAATTAATCTATGTTTCAGAAAAATCTTTTATTTTAGAAAAAAAACGCGAAACGAAGTCGCGGGCGACAGCTAGGTGGTTAAATAAATTACAAGTCTCGAAAATCGTTTCGTTTTTTTAGATTTTTGACATATTTTTCCCAAACTGCATTCTTCGAATTTAATTACATTATGACACTTATTTTCAATTTATTTATATTCTATGCCTATTTGTACAACCTTTTTAAACCTCTGAAATTTCTAGCAACTGATTTTCTCGCATATTATGTGAATTTACGAAAAATATTGGTCATCTTACTAAAATAAATGCGTAAGTTAAGATAGATGGATGTTTGTTCGTTATCCAGAACAGCTTCATGGATCTGAATAAAATTTGGCAGAAATAGAACACAAGAAGATATAGATTACTGAACTGTTTTTTTTTTATTCCGCGCATACGGATGTGCGGGCAAAAGCTAGTATATATATTTACCAACGTACGAATAATGAGTTAAAAAATGATTGTTGTTTATCTATTTATGAACAGTAATATTAGCAAGTAAAAATATATAAACTTGAAAATGAAATTTTCCACTGACATAATCCCTTTGTTTGTAATATTACCACAGACAAATTATTGCGGCTACAAACGCTGCTCCGCGTTGCGTCTCCTTCATTTAAATTAGGGCGAGGGAAATAAAAATGTAATTTTGTATATTCTTGAACATTAACCACTGACTTTGTTCGTAATAGAAGTAACTAAAGTCTAAAAATGTAATATAACTTCATCTATTTTTTTATCTACAAAACTTACTCAGAAAATTTTATAAATTAAAGAAAATCTTAACCTTAATAAAGTAAAAATTATTCTTCGTTGCTAAAATTTTATGTATAAGGAAATATGGCTGTAGATATTCTAAAAAACAATCCCAGTAAAGGAGGTTTTAAGCCAATTTTAATAAAGCTAATTAATACATAAAACAAAG
>JAAOEG020000006.1:6866604-6876960 GCA_011763625.2 Papilio bianor
ATTTTTTCGGTTTAAAAAGTAGTAGTTACAGTTAGCAGTTAGTAGCGACAGGTAATACTAAATAGTCCAGGGTATTCCAGATATTCTATATCTCAATTTTATCCAGATCATGGTTTGGAGATTCTCGTTTACAAATATAATATCCATCCGTCCAAAATTTCACATTTATAATTTCTACACTATGCCTGGGTGATATAGATATAGGCTATTTTATGTTTTAATTCAGGACAGATGAAGTCACGATGAAAGCTAGTTAATTAAAAATTTCAAAGCCAAGTTCTGACTAAATACTCTTTTTTATCTAATTGTCACAATAATATTTATAATATAGAGTAGATTGGGATCTAGAATTTATTATATATATTGAATAAGCTCATTTACTGTGTACTACTTAGTATTGAAATTGATGATACAGGACTTGCGACTTGGTACAGAATATCTGGTAATGAATGAACTTGCTAAGTGATTGCTTCATCTTGTCGTGTGCTTTATGTCTAAAGAAATTTGTCCACCGATATTACCTGAACAAAGCAGCAACAGCAAAATAATATAAACGTGTAAATATACGTGTTTCTAATATATGACAGGGATAGGTTCACTGAGCTGACGGCCAACCTCCAGTAATGGAGAGGCATTAGAAGAAGAAGAATATATTAATTAAAATATGTTATATTAACATTCGAATTTCGAAAATGAACAAAACTTTATATTATAATCTCCTACAACTCTAAAGTTAAAATTTTATATCACCATCATCATCAGGTCGCTTTACGTCCTCACTGAGGGGATCGGAGCCTACCCTAAGTTAGGGGTGACTATGCCTTAGTCAATCACGCTGGCCCAATGCGGGTTTACTTCACACACATCTTTTGTATTTCTTCTCAGATATGTGCAGGTTGTATCGTCCTGTGAACGTCGGGTAAATGTACATATGAATTTCGAAAATCGAAAATTACATTGGTACATGCCGGGATTCGAACCAGGACCTGCAGATTACAAGTCAAGTGCTTAGCCCCTAAGCCGGTGCTGTAAGGATGTAAAGAATTACTATGTTTACCTTGACCGTAAGAGCGTCGGATAAATATGAAATTAAAAACACATTAGTACATGTCAGGATTTGAATCCAGGACCTGCAGATTATAAATCGAGTCCTTAACCCCTGAGCCACCGACGCTCTATTTTATGTGCACATGCAAAACTGGAAAACTTTAGCTGTTAAGTCCACACGTGATTTGACTTTGTGACGTCATAATGTGTTTTAGACCATGGCATCATACGGTTAACAATACACGCAAAATAACACTTAACAATATTTTATATTTGGACTCCAACTTTCTGAGACCTTAAGGACATTTGCCCTCAAACCTGTTGCTAAGTGTCAAAGTGGCCGAACAAAGACATCCACTAACTAACTAACCAGGGTCTCACATCGACCCATAGTGGGTTCTGGCCTGTGACAACAAAAGTCTCCAATTTCCGGATCCCGCATCTTCCCGACCTTAAGGGTGACTGAGTCCCGGACCTGGAGTTCCCGCAGGTCTTTCTACACCACATCTTACCAGCGATATCTGGGACGGCCAACTGGGCACGAGGACATCCCATGTATGCATGCATGATCCATGTGTATGAGCGAGAGCGCGCCATGAGAGAGAGAGAGGGCGTAACGCCGATGGTAGGCGAGTGAGAGCACGGCGAAATAAAATGATCAGATAAGATTAAACATAGAAATGAAATATGTGTGAATATCGTAATCAAACGTCCAATTAACTAAAGGAATATAATTCATATATATTATATTATTATTATTTGATGAATAAATTACTTTGATTTTTGATGTAATAACTTGTGTATTTAGAATTCGTTGTCACGAATTTAACATCGTAGCGCCTTGCGCCCAGACACCTGTTATTTTCTTTTCTTTTTTTATCTTACAAAGAATAAGGCATTCTCTTATTCTTATTTATTTAAATCATCTATCAAATTAGAAAGGTTTTTAATTAACCTTAATCAATAAACGAGGCAATAGATTACTATTGCCTCGTTGTTATATATTATTATTAAATAATACATATATACATAAATATATTACTAAATAATTCAATACACGAGTTGCCAATGCAATCGGATTTACTCGATTTAATTTATAGTCAAAGCGAATGTTGATTGATTTGAAGAAAGTGTAAAACCTTAGCAATACGTATCGTTTACGTACTGTAATTACATTTAAACGATATACCGAAAGCTAAACTTACCCACATCGATTATTTTACGACGTAAGTAGAGTTAATATCGATTAGTGGTCAATGCATCGCGATAGGTTCACGTCCTATCACATTTGCGAACGCTATCTCTGTGCATACACGATTGCGATCTCAGTCCATCTATATTAAGTCTGAATATACAGCATACTGAATATCCTAGAAACGGCAGCTTTGATAGCTGCTGTTTCTAGGATCAATGTTGATACAATTCAAATATGCTTTGCTAATTAATTTTTAATTTTAATTAGCTAATAATGATAGAAGAGTATTCTGGCTCAAAAAACTACGCCAGTGGTTCGGAAAGAGCACCAGTTCGCTGTCGAGAGCTGCGGTCTCAAGAAGAATAGTTGCCATATTGATCGCCGAACTTCGAAAGAATATGGCACTGTCTACTTTATTTACTAGCTATTTGTCAGTAAATGGTTTCGATATCGTAATTAGACAAGCAAATAAAATATCTTCTATACTCTACGCGAGTAAAAAAATAATTGCAGAAGAATAACTCAAAATCCAACAAAATTAAACACAACATTTTGTAACGTTGGTACAGTTTTAATAATCAATTTTCGACAACAGTTTAAAAATTACTATTTTAAAATTCAATATTGTTCTATGTTAATTTTATTTCAAATATGAAAACCTCGCCTTTTCTGAAATGTATATATTTTTTATTTCCTTGCAATTCCCGGTACCGCTTAAATAGATCAGCTTCTCTAGTAATATACCTTTTTAATTACCTATAACTCCGAAAATGTTAATAATTTGCATTAATTTTATTCATTTCTTATTTAAAACACAGTTCTGCATTTTAAAAATACGACAAATATATGAAAACATACATAAAATTACAGCCGTGAGCAAAAATAAAGGGTCGGTTAAGAGAGAAAGTTAAGTAAGTTTGAATATCTCGGAAGATAAAGACGCTAGCTAACTGAAATGAATAGTTGATAATAGACAATTAAATATTCTGAAAATAAAATAGAATGTTTTTATTAATTTATTTATATTTCATTAAAAAACATAAACCTAAACGAGAAAGGATATCTTACGTAAACACGGATATTACAGTATTTTTCATTAATTGTTTTTTAATTAAACATATTATAAATAAATTAATTAATGTGTTTTATTTCATTTTAAGGATATTTAATTGTCTATCATGCACAATTTATTTCAGTTAGCTAGCGTCTTTATCTTTCGAGATATTCAAACTTTCTGAACCGACCCTTTATTTCTCACGGCTGTATATTAAGAATATTTATCAATAAATAGTTAGTACAAACCGAAAACCTAAAAGTATTAAACAAAATTTATCTCGTTGCTATTGATATTTTTCTTTAAGTACTCGTCGCAAAATCTTTCCCGAAGGATTCCTCGGTAAACTATCAACAAATGTAACATCACTTAATCTCTTATAAGCAGCAACTTTTTCTTCTACGAATTGTTTTAAGTCATTGGAATTAATAGATTTTCCTTCTTTAACTACTACAAATGCTTTAGGAACTTCACCCATTTTAGTGTCTGGTACTCCAATTACTGCAACATCAAGGACATCTGCATGTTCTTTTAGTACACTCTCTAGTTCAGCTGGAGCAACTTGGAAACCTTTTACCTGATAAAATAAAATTTTCTTAATGAAGACATGAATAACTACCACAGTTAAAATAATTTAAAGTTAGTAAAGTAACTATTTTCAAAATCTTAAAAAAAAGGACATTTTAGTAACTGGATTTTCATTAATAAATTTTGAAAAAAATATGTATTAAATAGCGTGAATATATAGCCGCGAGCAAAAATAAAGGGTAGGTTAAGAAAGTTTGAATATCTCGGAAGATAAAGACGCTAGCTAACTGAAATGAATTGTGCATGATAGCCAATTAAATGTCCTTAAAATAAAATGAAATATTTATTAAATTGACTATCAAACCCTTTTTATTTCAGTAAGATAGCGTTTTTATTTTCCGAGTTGTTCAAACTTTCTTAAACGACCCTTTGTTTTTGCTCACGAGTGTTTAATACCTTTATAAGTTCTTTAATCCTATCACATATGGTCACCACACCACTTTGATCGATAGAAGCCAAGTCACCGGACCTAAACCAACCATCGTCCGTTATAACAGCTTTGGTTGCTTCTATATTATCTTTGTAGCCTTTCATTACCTGAGGTCCTTTTATTAATAATTCGCCCACCTGTAAGTTAACAGTAAAAGTTTTACCTTAACAAATAATAATTACTATATTCCCAGATCAACTTTAAATAATCTCTTTACTATATTTAGTAGTATTTATCTAATGATAAGTAACAACTGTAGGTAAGTAAATCTTAAGGAAGTATTCTTTAGATGATATTTAGAAAAAAAAGTTTTTTTATAATATAATACAAGGTGACAAACGAACAACTGGCGATCAGAAATCGCTGAAATAGCGAAGTGACCGCTGCCCAAAGACATCCGCAATTACCTTCAATCGACGGTGGAGACGCACTGAAAGAGAATATTTCCTCTTCCCACGCGTCATCTCCTCCGTGAATTACACTTTCCCTTCCCATCCCTCCCTTATAAGAAAAGGGTGGGAAGGGGAGGAGGACTAGTATTAGACCAGTAGAACAAACGCGGAATTAGTTTCACTATTGCACAGGGCGAGCCGGCCCATTAGTGTGAAGGTGTTAAAGCTGGCTCTACCACTGTTAAAAGTTTAGTAGAGAGCTTACCTCGTTCGGGCCTAAGGTTTCATCTTTTGAATTGACTATCCGTAGTTTCGTATTGGGCAAGGCGACACCAACTGTTGCATAATTTTTAGATCCCAGCAGTGCGGTTGTGGCTAGTGGTGATACTTCAGTAAGTCCGTATATTTGTAAGAAATCTACATCTGACTAAAAAAACACCTTGCTTAGTAATCATCCTTCAATGAGTTTCAATTTATTTATCACTAGCTATCGCCCAAGATTTTGTCCGCGCGGAAATAAACAAACTTTTCTAAGTAGCTTATGTTTTATTCCAGGCTATGTTCATATAACATATGTTAAGCCGTTCATGACTTATTATTATTATTATTATTATTATTTAACACACTAGCAGCTAATTAGGTGATGCGTAAGTCGAATAGTTTGGAGGTAACTTGTTTATCTAATCTATTTTTGAAAGAGTTTATTCACGGAGCTATTACTACATTCTCAAGGAGCTTATTCCATGCGGAGACTACTCTGTTTGCCAAATACTTACTTATGTTTACTTATAGAGTAAATGTGTAAATTACGGAAACTACATATCCCTCAAGAACCTGTCATTTTTCGGGGATGAACCGTGTCCTACATGTTACTACAGACTTTGTTTTATATCTGTGCTAAATTTCAATAAAATGTGTTGAACTGTTGCAGAATTATCGAGTAAACATGAAAAACTAATTTGTATGTATCCCCCGGGAACCGTAACTATATCCGGTATCAAAAGTAGAATATGTTTTCTTCCAGACTATCATCTATACCAAATTTCTTCGAAATTATATGACAAGTTCTTACAAACATCCATCTTAACTTTGGCATTTATATTATTAATAAGATTTAAAAAAAAAATTACAACCTTTGATTTTTCTAAAATTCTAAAAATATCTTGTTTAGGTAGAGGTGCAGCGCCGCAGACGTATGTATGCACGTACGATAAATCTTCCTTCTTACATTCAGAATGAGACGCCAGGAAAGATGCTAGAAGAACCATATTATTTTATTGGGATTTTCATTATTATAGAAGATTCTAATTCGTCAGATATGAAGCAGTAGGATGTAAGATATAGAAACTAATCAGAGTTACATAATTCTTGTATCGGAGAAATACATAGTAATTGGTCAAGTAACGTAATTACCCAAAGGAGGAACCAGATGCAGTATACTTGTTTTTTGCATTTTAACCGCATTCAGAAATGTATTCTTTTCAAATGTAGGCAATGTTACCACTTTCGCACCCATTGACAACTTGTGTAGCATTATTACCCCTGAACCATACATATGATAGAATGGTAGAACCGCCAAAAGTGATTCTTGACTAGACCCTGAAATATTTTAATTGAATTTAAAACATTTTGTGTGAATTTATCAGGTTTTTTTTTCTGCCTTTTTCACCAATTTTTGTTTTTGATTTAGAATTAACGAAAATAGATTTTTATAGTTACCAGTAGCTGATTTACAGTATTTGAAATCTTTCCCATCTTGTTGAGCAAAATTCGCAACAATAGTGCGGTGTACTAATTCTACGGCTTTTGGTAAACCTGTCGTTCCACTGGAATGCGGTAAAAGCGCTATTCTATCTATATCTTTATTAACCCTTTGTAAAACACTGGTATCTACGTGATCATCATTTATAAGTTCATGATATGATATCGTTCCATCGGGTAAGGTCTCTCCTACATTAGTTACTGTTATGATTGGTATATTGAGTTTGGCTAATTTGCAAGCTTCTTTTAGTACTTCAATTGTCTCTGGTATTCCAATAATAATTTTTGGAGATGATAGAATCAGTTGCCTTTGAACTTCATCTGCAAGAGAATACAAATTTACTACTTTTTGTCAATAAATAAAAAGGAATTTGCACCAAATTTTGACAATATAATATGTTTAACGATACTGTTCCAGTGGAAGAGTGCATAGTTTAAACCTTAAGTCATTGATGTTTCATATTCGTATATTACAGTACTGAGAAAATAATGATTTAGTTTATTATGTTTTATGGACTTTTTATAAGAACTATTTATTCAAGTACTACGTCAAGTAGTAGTAGTAAGACAATGATAACAGAGCTATAATTATATGAAGATTTCGTAAAGAAAAAATGTAGCTGGCTTGGTTACTTACGAACTGTATAAATGGGATTGATTGTGGTGACCGTAGCCCCTGCTTCAAGAGACCCGAGAGTGGCCACGGCGTATTCTGGGTTATTAGACATCATTATGCACGTCACATCAGCTTCTCGTATATCGAATTGGGTTAGCAATTTTGCCGCAAATCTTCGAGAATATTTATAGAGTTGATGATACGTATAAGTTCGATTTGTGATTCCACAAACCTGAATGAAAACATGCCATGTGAGTACAAATATTTACACACTTTTGCAAGATTTATTTAATTTACACAGACAAGATTAAAAAGACGCATTTTATAATCCTAATAAAGATGAATCGGGCCGGAAGAATTATAAGTCACTTTCAATTTCGGCAGTGATTTAAATCCAACTAATATTATGAACGCGAAAGTTTGTGAGAATGTATGGATGAATGTTTGTTACTCTTTCGTGTAAAAACTACTGAATGGATTGCGATCATTTTTTACAATAATATAGCTTATAAATTTAAATAACACATAGACTATAATTTATAAAAATATTGTGTGAATCATCCAAAATACATAATATACAAGTGTAATGTTTAGATGAATTTGAAGGTATCTCCAGAACGGTTCAATGGATCTCAATGGAATTTGGCACAGATATAGAACACAGTCTGGAAAAACACTTAGGCTATATAATTTGATTTTTTGTTATTCCGCACGGACGGAGTTGCGTGCAAAAGCGATTTCTTAACATGCTGAGGCTGTCATTTGGTAATTAAGACTTCGATAAATCTTTTTGGACACAGGAAATTTTTTAAACTTAAGTCGTTATATTTATTTACCATTGCCGGTTTCTCTGCCCATCTCTCTAAATTCTGCCAAATGAAATCGTTGACGGTGAGCAAAGGTAGATGAACATCGTTGCTTGGTGAGGATACAACATTATCTTTGCTCCACAAATTGCGAGCATTTTTGCTAAAGTTTCTGATAAGCATCAATTTTTTAAGATTCTTCATACCAAAATTAGTTTTTGCCATGTTGTCTGAAATTATGATATTCATATTACAGAAATAAACACAACAATTGTTGCTAAAAATGTTTAAATGTAAATACATCATGAAACTTACTACATCTAGTAGACTACCGTCACTTTGACCATCTAAAACATTTCATGTTATGTTCTCTTACATTTTAAAAATAATAAAAAAAAAACTTACCTCAATATAGCAAGGAATTATAAACAATTATATTATTTATTTGTATGATTTTACATACCCACTCGTTATATTAGAAGATATAATTTTTAAATTTAAAGAATGGTCGAGATAATAACATTAAACAAACGTTTATAAGACACCGATAAAAACATTTATTCGATATGCACTTTTATAACATTAGTTTGCGAGTTTTTAAAAACAATGCTATACTTATCACTTTCGCTCAGTAACTACGGTGATATTAAATATATTTACGTCCAATTATATCTGTCAACGTTATTCGAATAAAAATATTTACAATACATTCATATTTTATTTATTAATTCGGTTTGCATTCTCAAGGATGCGTTGTCCGGTTTTTTATGAATTTCACACATTTGTCATTTTTTTACATCTTTATTCACGTTGTTTTAATAACATTTGCATTATTATTTATGATTTTAATAAATTTTGATCAAAATGATGAATAGACTTATATTTTTTAAAATAAAATTTACAAGAATCCTTAAGATCATTAAAAAATTTGTAAATATCGTTATCTATATATATATAATAAAATTGGAGTGTCTGTTTGTAATATTGAAATAACCATTTTTTACTACTTGTATATGAATATACGAGTATATACGGTAAATCCACCAAAATATCATATATTACAATTTTTGTCTGTCTGTCCGTCTGTCTGTTTGTTCCGGCTAATCTCTGAAATGGCTGGACCGCTTTTGTCGGGACTTTTATTGGCAGGTAGCTGATGTAATAAGGAGTAACTTAGGCTCTCTTAACTTAGTTTATCTCTAAAATTATTTTATTTTAGAAAGAGAACGTGCGGACGAAGTCGCGGGGGACAGTTATGATAAATATTAGTGAACAGTGACAACTCAAGAAACTTTTTTTATATTACAAGGTGGCAAACGAGCAAGCGACCACTTATAATCGCTGAAATAGCGAAGCGACCCTTACCTATAGACATTCGCAATTGCAGATGCGTTGCCTACCTTTAATCGACAGAGGAGGAGACGCACTAAAAGATAATATTTCCTCTTCCTATGAACCCCTTCCTCTGTGCAATTCACTTCACTTTCCCATCGTTGGCGGAGAAGAAAAAGGAAGAGGAAGAGGACTAGTATTAAGCCTCCCAAACGCACATTTATCAGACAAAACGCGGAATTATTTCCACTTCTCGCCTGTCTTCGGTGTGGTCATGGTATTACACCGGGCGGGTCGGTCCATTCGTGCGAAGATGTTAAAGCGGGCTATACCACTGTTACAAAACAACTTACTTACTTCGAAAGAAAAGAAAATTGTAAATATAATTCAAATTAGAATTTAAGGAATATATAGTTGTATCGTTTAAACTCCAATGGAGTTTACACCACAAGTTCTTACATTAGCTCTTTAGTGTTTCACAGGTGCACGACTCACTGCCTCCATTGCGACGAATCGAGTTCACACACTACATTTAACAATTGCTACTCGATTAAACTCGAAGGATGTTATTCTTAAAACGACGACATTTTGTTAAGAAAATCATTTTATTATCAACGAACACATTAACTTCGTCGAGCACATTTTTAACATAAGCTGTGAAAAGAATCAATGGTTATGTTACTGTGATAAAAATGTGAAACCATTTTTGAAGTGAAACTTCTTTAGGCTCGTTGTGACCTGAAACTCGATGAAACGAAAAAGCGACAGAAAAAAAGATAAGCGTATACATCTATAGGATTTAACGTACGATAGAATGAGATAGAAGGCATTATACAGTGATTCATCCACACATATTCGTGTCTTCGTAAATTGTCAGTACTGCTCTAGGCATTTTCAAGCAGAAACCGATTACGCTGACGTGGTGGTTGTGGTGGTGCTACACACGACGCTTGGGACCGAGAGTTGTACGTGTGTGTGGGCCTATCTATTACGAAGCTTAGGTAAACGCATCATAACAACCGTGGTGTATTGTACTCGTGTATCGTTTACATTTTTTTTTCTTTATTTTAACAAAGTGATTTCTTAAGTATGCCGAAAACGAATGCAGAATATTGTCGTGACTATCGGAGAAAAA
>JAAOEG020000006.1:6899139-6918042 GCA_011763625.2 Papilio bianor
CACCGACTAGTTTCGAACCCATCGGGGGTCCATCTTCATGGCGAGTGTTTATTGCGTTTTCTTCGCGGTCGCGTCGCGTCTCTCGGTCACTAATTTTGCTGTTAACAGTAGTGACTCATCGAAACTAGTCGGTGCCGACACCGGAATATGAAACGTGAGTTATAGCCGTATTATAATTAATTTGAAGTAATGTCTCACGAAAGTTTAAATAATTTAATATTTATAATATATTATAGAAGGAAAACATCGTGATGCTGCAATATCGGAGAAGAAATTAAAAGATATGTGGAAATTCTTCCCGCATTGAGCCACGTGGTTAACTAAGGCCTCTTCATCCCTAACTTAGTAGGCCCCGAGCCCCTCAGTGGGGAAGTATGAGCTGATGATAGTGGAGTAAGGTTCAAAAATTATTTAACATTACATTCTTATGACAAAGATATTTCGTTATTACTGTATTATGCGCAATTCAAATCCAAAAATAAACAATTCAATGATAAAATAATGTAATTCGAGTAAATAATATCTGTCAATAGGTTTTCACGTATAAAATAAACATTATTTCCCCTTTGATTCTTTGTTCCCCAATGTATCCCGTCGAGCTATTGTGGTTAATAATAACTCAATATTGTTCCCTTTTACAATGCTAGAATAATCGGCTGACGTTATTAAAAAGGTATAGATTTATCATATTGATTTTATTTGTATTTTCCTTTAGGGGAATCCACCCAAAATATTATAGCTGTATTTAGTTTATTTGGAAAGATTTTATATCCAGTTTTTGATATGAATAAAGATTCCCACGCTTTTTTTACTTGGAACGGGTGGGAAGGGAAAGTGGATTTGACGGAGGAGGGGACGCAAAAGGGGATACACACTTTTAGTATGTTTACTTCTCCGTCAATTAAAGGTAACGCATCTGCAATAGTGGAAGTCTATGGGCAGCGGTCGCTTCGCTATTTTAGCGAATTCAGGTGGACGCTTGCTCGTTTGCCGCTTTACGATAATAAAACAGATAAGGTTTATAGACGTTCTGTAATTTTTATATCAATTAAAGCTAACGTAAAATAATTTTTTGAATAGGCGTCGCCATAGGTAGGGGGACCAGCTGTCTGCTCTTAGAGAATCAAAAAATGTAATATATACACAATAAATTATTTCCAAATAGTACTGTTTTTACAATCTATCTATCTCCCCTCCCCCCAGGCTTAGCCTAAATTAACTGCTGATGCCCTTGATTTCTTGATGTGAACATATTTAACAGTCGCCTAATAATTAAATACATACACAATATGTGATAATAGTTATTGCTATTAAAAATTCAAAGGTGTTTCCAATTAAACGCTGAAATTGAAATAAATATATTGGAAGACTAATAAATATTCACAAAATTAATAGCAATCGAACTGTTCATTTGCCTGTTCGGTATTCATTCTACTCTGAAACTGTACTTTGAAATTAAATTTTGGTAATTGTATTTAAATACAGGCTTGTCAGAATATTTTACGAAGGCCGATCTTAATTTGTAGTTAGAAATAGCAACTGCTAAAAATAAATCTATTAAACGTACTTTTTAATGTGGCAGTTGTCATTCTACGAGTATTTAATTATTCAAATGAATATGGTACAAGTGAAGAATTATTTTTAAAAAGTCAATTTAAAAACTTAGTTCTTTATTCAAGTGACAAGAGAAAGGAATTTGTCATGAATAGAAGACATTGGGTAGTATATTTCTCTTCATTCGGTGAGATTGTTACCGGAATTTTAATCCTAGGCTACTTCACTACATAGTATAAAACAAAGTCGCTTTCCCTATCTGTATGTCCCCATGACTGCTTAAATCTTTAAAACTACGCAACGGATTTTGATGTCGTTTTTTAACAGATAGAGTGATTGAAGAGGAAGGTTTTCGTGTAAAATTACCTCCATTAAATAGTGGAGAAATACTGTTATTTTCGAAGTTTCTAATGTGATGTCGTAAATAATTACATTATCTCCGCTTACGTTGCAACAAACGCAGGCTGAACCCTACGAGATTTATCAGATTTATAGCCGTGCGAAGCCGGAGCAGGCCTCTAGTTTATTAATAAGTAAAGGATGGACAAAGGAATAGAAAGTAGATACAAGATTTTTTTGTACATCGCTCAATGACTAAATAAAAAGTAAATTATACATACATGCGAAAGTTTAGAAGGATGAATGAATGGATAGATGTTTGTTAGAATTTTTCGCCTAAACTCGTGAAGTCCATGAAATTAGGAATAAATGTAGAGTATAGTATGCAAGAACATATTAGCTACTTTTGATCCCAGAAATAGTTACGTTGCCCGTGGGATATATTAATTTCGTTTGTCATGTTTACTCAATAATTCTGCAACGGTTCAACATATCATATTGAAATGTGGCACAGACATATAAAAAGTCTGGAGTAACACACGGGATACCTTTCATCCCCGAAAAATGCTAGGTTCCCGAGGGATACTTAGTTTTTTGTTATTTACATATTTTCTCGATAATTTCGCAAAGTCGTAAACTCTGGAAGAACACACAAGCTTCCAGTTTTTTTTTAATTCCGCGCGGACGGTGTCGCAGGCGACAGCTATTATAGCATAAGTATTAATTTATCAACTACGCTTAATTGTTGGTTCCGATAGCAATTACAGTACAAATTGTCGGTCCTGATTCTAAGCTAGCAATGGAAAATCCAATGAAACGTTTTATACATATACATAGTTATAAAGACATAATTGCACTAGTGTACATAGACTTGGTCATTTAATTTTGCCTCACTTGTAAAATACTAGCTGTCGCCTGAGACTCCGTCCGCACGTTCTTCTTCTAAAAATAAAGATTTTTCTAAAATTAACCGTAACCTTAGTTACTCCTTATTACATCAGCTACCTGCCAATAAAATTCTCGTCAAAATTGGTCCAGCCATTTCAGAGATTAGCCGGAACAAACAGTCAAACAAAAAATTTTAAAAATGTTATTTTGGTGTATGTACCATATTCATATATATGTACATGTAGTAAAAATCGATAATTTCAATATTACAAACAGACACTGCAATTTCATTATATGAATATTATAGATTTTCAAATATTTTTAAAGTAGTTCTCTTTGAATGCCAACATTTGTTACGTGGCCAGTAAACTATACATATTTTTGTCTAATTTAACATATTTTTACTACATTGCTAGAATTAATAACTCGATCAAAAAAAAAATTAAAGAAAATTTAAACTTTATAGAAGCTTCTAAGCAAATAAACTCTGCAATTATTTGTAGAGCGTGTAATAATCGATTTAATTACCTACCTTTGATCTTTTCACTTTATCTTAAACTAAAACTATATGATCTATTAAAAATTAACCAAAAGGGGACCTGCAATCATCACTTCGCGATTAAAAAAACAATTATCAAAATCGTATCACCATAGGCTGAGTTATGTGGTAACACATACATAAAAAAAAACATACGGGCGAATTGAGTACCTCCTTCTTTTGGGAAGTCGGTCAAAAAAGTTAACAAAAACGCATTTATATCTAATTAATGTCTTTAATTAAGTAAAGCTATAAACAGCGATGTACGTACAATAGTTTTTCTTATATTAATTTAATATTCACATTGAAACTCACTAAAAGGGATTTAATATTCCTTCAATTAATTAATGAAAAATGTAAGATGCTAAAAAAATAATTATTAATAGAAATGACATCACGTTTGAATTTGTACTTGAATTTGATTGCCAGTAACTTTCGTCTTTAGATGATAGCATCAAAGAATCTTCTCCTTTAGGTAATTTTTCACCAGGACAAGGTAAAGATTCTATCGGTACATCAACTAGTACCACTTCATTTGATACTGTTGTCTCTGTTGTATCTATTTTGTATAATGGATTGTCTGCGTACAACTCATCATCGGTTTGTTGAAACACATCACCATTGGTACCAAGTTCGAATACCTTGTCCACTTTACCTTTAGCATTATCGTCTTCCTTAAATTGATTTTCTTCATTCCTAGCAAATGTACAAGTGATCGTATTTAATGCCAATCTAAGTGGTTCACTTTTTGTTTCGTTTCTTAAAGTTAGCAACCAAATCAGTTGACAATCGCAGAGAAAGTTGTTACCTGCAACATAATTAAAAGCACATTTAACTATGGTGAAGATCTAAAGTAATCGATGACTATATCCGTGGCTTTTTACTCGAAACTGTATGCTTTGTTAGCAATAGATAAAATTGTAAATACTCTCAATGAAAATGTTTTTATGACATATATTTGACAGATAAAAAAAGCCAATCTCTGACAATAGCTACGGAACCGAAAGCCGGTTTTCCCGCAACAGAAACACAAACCAAAATACAAAATTATACAGTTGCATTGTTAGCCCACGGCAACAAAATAAAAAAAGTAGTAAACTAAACATGTTTCGCTCTAATATTCAAATATCATTTTACTAACTAGTTTATAAGAGCTTAGACTTGTTGACAGCAAAGGGAATAATAAATTACATAGCTACAACTATTATGTTTGTACAGTTAAAACTCATTCGTTGCATTCAAAAGGTTATTTCATTGTTGATTTGCTAAAGGGGGACGTTCGTACTCAAAGTTGAGAACAGGGGATTAAAGCACCAAAGGGGATTGATACACATTCTATTGTTAGTAGAATAGAGTTAGTTACCCGTAAATGAACAGTTAGTAGTATTATTAAGGCATTGAAAGCAATCTTAATGGCACGCTTACTCTACAATTACAAGTCCAGACTCACGGAATTATGTTTATTTTAATTCCGAAAAAAATGCAAGGGATCTTAGCATCACAATAACGCAAAATAAAAAACAACTATTATTTTAACTCACCACTTAAGTAGAGCACCGACGATTTGTCTTTTAAATTCTCAAATAATGGTTTAACGGTTTCTAAAGAAAATGTCTTCAATTCATTATTCCTCAAATCCAATAATTTGAGTCCTCGAACGCCTTCCAAAAGCCCTTCATTGATAGACTGCAATTGATTACTTGTCATTGACAACTTCTCCAGCAAAGCGAGCCCATCAAAAGCCCTTTCAGACAAATATTTCATTTCATTGTTATCTAAGAGTAGCTCATTCAAATTCCACAATTCCGTGAACGTCAAATCGCCGATCATTGATAACTTGTTCGACCTCAAATCCAATCTTGTCAAATTAGCAAGTCCTCTGAAAGTATCTCTAGTCAAAACTGTAATTAAATTCGCCTCAAGTACTAGATCGTTCAGTATAGATAGATGCTCAAAACAGCCGTCGTGGGCGAGATTAATGCTGTTAAACGATAAATCAAGATACTTCAAACTTGGTAATTCGACAAATATGTCTCTTTGTATTTCCTTTATTTTATTCTCTTTGATGGTTAAATTGACTAGAGCCGGTAGTCCTTTGAAAGCGGAGAAATCTAATTCTGTTATTTTATCATTCATCAATGTTATCTCTTTAATTGACGTTAGATTTGTGAATGTTTTCTTCTCTATCTTGTTCAATGACGCGTAGTGTATGTATAGCTTTTGTAGTCTCTTAAGGCGATGAATCACAGCTAGCGGAATGAACGTCAGTGCTCCGTCCGATCTAACATTAAACGTGAGTCTCTCTAAATACATTTGTGAATTGAAACTCGCCCATATGGGATCGCTTTCATCAATGCCACCATTGAACACCCAACAATCAGCCCTAGTCGCAGTATTGGTTTCAGTTCGCTCACAGTAGCAATGCACTTTAGACTCTCTGTTTGCGATTTCGCATAAATTATCCTTTACTTGTATGGAATGATGTCTTCTGTCCGTTTTGTCTCTGCGTTTCTCATTAAGCCGACTCTCTGTGTATGATATTTGAAACGAAGTCAAGGCCAAAGTTACGAGTAAATATTTGACGACCAACACCATGTCTCGCATTTTAATGTACCTGAAAGCATTAAAATACATCATGAGAATATTTTGTTTAATAAAATGTTTATTTTTCGAAATGAAATATGGAACAGTAAAATCCTTTGTTTGAATGGAATTCTACATCAAAGGTTTTATGAAATGTTAAGTCGACTTTTCTATTTTTATAGGGGACTAAGCTTTTGCACGCGATTTCGTTCGCACTGAATTCAAAAATCAGAAAAAAAGTGTAGCATGTATCACCCGGGGATAGTTTAGCTTCCTAACATTTAAAGGATTTTTCATATATATTCAGTGGCTTCGTAGCTCATTTAATGCATAAAATACAAACAATTATTAAGATAGTAGTCCAAGCTGGAATATGTAAATGATCTTAATATTTTTACAAGAACTAAATTGATATAATTTTTAAAGGCTTTTTAAAATTTTATAAATTTTTAAAGGGCAGATTTCACATCAGGTGGGACAGACCGTTTTACTGTAGATCAGCTTAACGCCACTACTGTTTATACTTCAAGCTGTCGATCTGACCAAATGTGAACTGAGTACTGTCATTCCTGCAGATTTACTGCTGATTGCTAAAGCACTTTTGAATCGGATAACTATTGGGCTGGTTTGCTGCTCCGAGCCGACATGTGTACGATCCCATAGAATACTGTATGCCTATATAGTGTCGGATCTGCTTAAAACATGGCTGAACGCCTAAAGAGGTATCTGCTATGACAGTTTTATCGGGTCGTCATTGAAATATATATGTACATACATGTTCAATACATCTGATACGTTTCTAGTTCCTGTAAAACAATCCGACCCAATATAAACGCGGCCTTAGTAATTTATTAAGCCGCCTTTCATTATACACTTCTCATACTAAATCTAATAAAAATAAAACGAATTACTTTTTAATATTAAAATGTGAACGCCCGCAATTGCTAGTAAATATAGTTCTACAAAGAAACTATCATTGTCATCATTATCAAGCTGCCATTGTCACTACAAAGGACTCTGTCCTGCGAAGGACCCTGTCCCTACGTTTGATAAGCCAGCGCTTGACCACGATCCCATCTGGTGTTAGTGGAGATTTGGTCGAAGGATGGTACGCGCTAGCCTAGTAAGTGCCTATTCACTCTTCTTTTGAAGGTCCCAAGATCGTATTTGGACGGAAAAACAGAGGCTGGCAACTTATTCCAGTCCTTTGCGGTACGCACAAGGAACGATGCTTCGAATCACTTCGTTCGAACGCGCGGTACATCTACTACAAAAGGATGGATTCCTACGTAGGGTCGGTACAGTATGAAATGTATTTCTTTTATATTACAATGTGGCAAACGAGCAAGCGGCAACCCGAAATCGCTAAAATAGCGAAGTGACCGCTGCCCACAGTAGTCTGCAATTGCAGATTGCGTTGCCTACCTTTAATGGACGTAGGAGACGCACTGCAAGAGAATATTTCCTCATCCTATGCGTATCCTCCACCGTCAAGTCTACTTCTCCTTCCCATCCTTTCCTTGTAAGATACGGGTGGGAAGGGAAAGAATACTAAAATTAGGCCTCTGTCACCACACTCATCAGGCGAAACGCAGAATAGCTTCCACTTCACGCCTGTCTTCTGTGTGGTCGTGGTATTACACCGGGCGAGCCGACCCATTCGTGCGAAGATGTTAAAGCGGGCTCTACTACTGTTAATGTACTACTTTTCCACACATCTATACCAGCTGTCATATCTGAATTCACTACCTTCTTACGAATATCCTCATTCACACAATCCATCCATACTTTCTTGGGTCTTTCTCTACCTTTGTATTCCATTCTTAAAGAAATTATTATAGTATTTAAATTAATCTTTAAAGGGTATTCCTTACATTTTAATCTTTTGTCCTTTTAATAACTTTTCATCTTGAAATATTCTATACAGTTTGCAACAAAAAAAATGGAGTTTTATTACAGAACTTCTAAAGACCTCTCGTCTTTTGTCTTTAAGAAGGTTTTCGACAGTTTCCATTCAAAGAGACTTGAAGTGGAGGATCGAGAATCAAGCTCGCCTTTTGTTTTTAGGTTTAATTTTTTTCACTTGGACTGTACCCGATCGTTTGTCTTTCGAAATAAGCTGTAAAGATACACTCAGAAAGAAATGAACAAAATCATTTCGCTTTCGGCTTACTTTGTTTGAATTGTATCTTTATATTGCTGCTCTTTGTAAGCGAAACGAGGTTCGTATACATTTAAATATTACAATGCTTTTTTATATCTGTTTAAGTGCGTTTAAAAATGTTTGAAATGGTCGCGGTTGTTTTGGCGATTCTCAAGTGTTGAAACCTCCAGCATTCCTTTGTTCTAGACACTTAATGTAGATAACAGAATGACTTGAATAACAGAATAACTTGAAAAATATCCTTGGAGCGTCTATTTCTTTTGTGGTACTTTGTTTTTATTTAATATTTAATATACGATGCTATTAAATTTCATAGAAGACAATATTGGTATATTAGAATGTGAAAAGGTTTCAGATTAATTTGAAGTAATTTACTTAAGATACTTACATTAGACAGTATGTTAAAATACGTCTCATTTGATCAAGACGGGTCTAAACTATCTACGCCGTAATATTTCGTCGAATATTAATCCTGTTACAAAATAGGCCATACAATTTAAGACAGAAACCTTGAGATCCCTGTAGGCGGGTATAAGATTAATCCTGTGAATACGGTGTTCTTCGTGCTGTTTTAGAGATAAACCCTTAAGTTGTTTACTATGTCTTTTGATAATGAAATCCTTGAATGGACTTGAGAATACACTCCGGTGTAAATGAAGACCTAACCATTGTAAACACAAGTACGCATAAGACTTTATAAAATTTCACAATTTCAACAAAATTAAAACATTATCAATGTAAAAATAAGATGGTATTAATGTAGTTATTTTTATAATACAAGGTGGCAAACGAGCAAGCGGCCACCTAAAATCACTGAAATAGCGAAGTGACCGTTGCCCATAGACATCCGCAATTGCAGAAGCATTGCCTACCTGTAATCAACGGAGGAGGAGAAACAGTGGAAAGGATTATTCCTCTCCCTATGCGTCCACTCCTCCGTGAAGTCCACTTCCTCTTCCTATCCTTCTCTTATAAGAAAGGGTGGAAAGAGGAAGAGGACTAGTATTAGTAAAATGAGGGTACTTTGTTTTCATTGTTAAGGTCTTGATTTGGAACAAACTATAATAGTAGTTTACGAAGTGTACTTCTGTATTTCGAATCCTTATGCATTATTCAGGCAAATCAATTTAAATTAACTTGAAACTAGAGCCTGGCTAAGTTATGTAACTTAAATTTCAGCAAGTTACGCCACTGGTAAGTGTCTATCCTCGCTTAAGGTAATTAGTTGCGAAGTATTTATGTGCGGGATAAAATTTGATTGATGTAGGAAACTGCGGTACACCTGCCTTAAGTTTTGTGTAAATTATGCATCTTCGGATTACAAGTTCTGATAAAGTTACATTAAGTTTTCATTTGACTACATAATTTAATATTAAATAGTTGTATAACATTTTCGTGTTAAGTTTGATTTATAATTAGTTATGATTTTATTACGATCCTTTAGAAACAATAACTTTGTATTAAGAACTAGTTCTTACGAACGAACGCACGGATAGAGTCGCAAGCGACAGCTAGCTCTATATGCGTTCTATTTCTAAAATAAAAGATTTTTTCTAAATTAAACGTAGCCTAAGTTATTCCTTATTACATCAGCTACCTGCCAATAAAAATCCCGTCAAAATCGGTTATGCCATTTCAGAGGTTAGCCGGAACAAACAGACAAAAATTGTTAAAAATTTTATTTTGGTGTACGTACCGTATATTTATTCATATACATGGAGTAAAAAACGGTTATTTCAATATTACAAACACACTCCAATTTTATTATATGTATAGATTTAATTTCCTTATCCACAACGAAGCTAAAGTAAACTTTTGATCGTGGAAATGTTTATTAAAAATATGTAGGAGAGTGTGTTTTTTATTTTCTTTTTAAATGTTCAATACCGTACGAAGTATTCTTTGCCGGAGCTTGGAACTAATAAACGAGTGACACTAATTGGCGCCGAGATCGTCTCAGGGAAGACCACTTACAATGAAATTCCTGTAAAAATTTCTACGAAAAATTCCCGCCTGAGTTTCCTTACCATCGTTTATTAAAGACGCTACTTTTTTTTACTTTTCAAATTTAGAATGAACGAGGCTCTTAAGACTTTTGCGACAAGGAAAATATGTCACGTCCAAAATTTTTTATAACATCATCTTCTCGGACATGCCTTTAACCTGCCAAGAATTTGGTTGTTCTAAATTTACGGCCTTCTACAATTATGATGTCTTTCATACGTTCACTAGCTGTCGCCCGCGACGTAATTAAAATATAATTTAGTGTCCTATTTTTTATTCCAGATTATGTTCTATAACTGTACATAATCTCAATAAGATATGCTGAACCGTTGCAGACTTATTGAGTAAATATGTAAACATCAAAAAACTACGTATCCCTCGGAAACGGTGACTATATCCGGGATTAAAAATAATCTATGTGTTTTTCCAGACTATCCTCCACATATATGCCAAATTTTATTGAGATCTGTTCAGCAGTTTAGGCGTCAAACTCGAACAAACATACATCTATAATTTCGCATTTATAAAATTTGCAAGATTAAGATTCAGGTCAGATTTTTATCAATATAATATTTAAAAAATACCATTCATTTTAAGCAATTTTGAAGACAAAATTCCTTTGTTAATATACATTTTTATTAATTAAATAAAATTCGTTACAAATTTTTACTAAACATAATCTAAAAAAAAAAACAAAATCTTTTTTTTAACAAAAATTTGTTCGTCGTATAATTATAACTTTCTTAATGTAAGAAATATACATACATAACACATTTTTATTATGTTTCAACTATATTTTAACAATGTAAAATTCAATCCACATTACTCTTTCGTGTCACAAACGATCATTCTTCATCTTGCCTTAATTCTAACAATTGCCCTTCATGCGACGAAATTTATCTTGTTACTCCTACACCATACTTATCTATATACATGTAATAAGATTAGAGTGTCTGTATGGAATATAGAAAAAAGCAAGATTTAGTATACATATTATAATAATAATATTATTAATGTAAATATTTAGATGGATGGATGTTTGTTAGAGTTTCTAGCCTAAACCGCTGAACGGATCTCTATGAAATTTGACATAGACGTAAAGGATAGTCTGGAAGGACACAAGCTACTTTTAATCCTGGAAATAGTAACGGTTCCCGAGGGATACGTAGTTTTTGTCATTTAGTCGATAATTTCAGCATATCTTAGTAAAATTTTGCACAGATATAGAATATAGTCTGGAATAACACGTAGGATACTAAGTTTTATTTTAGTTACATGTGTACGGAGTCGCGGGCGATAGCTAGTGATATATATTTGTGTCGATGACACCGGAAAACCATATTTTGATATATTCGTCTGTTTAAGGCCGCGTTTATTCCGCTTATTTTCTGAAAATGTTGGATCGATTTTATGGCAAAACAGGTATATTATAAGCTACTTTTTTAACGTCGATGACGACCTCGAGTAATTCAATAAGCTTATTCATATAAAACAAACATGTTTTTGTTTAATGTGGGGCATTTAAATCAGTTAATTTGTAGACACATATGAAGAGATGTATTTACATATATAATTAAAAGATTAAAAGTTATTCTGGTTTAAAAGTTACGTATGTAGAGCAATCAACAAAAAAAATTATAATACACCTACGCTAAGAACCAAAAGAATTCGCATTTGTACAAGGGATACCAAAAAGCAATGAAAGACTTTAACTTAAATTAAAAAAATAACAATAATTTAGAACAATGATAATAATTCAAAGCTTTTTTCGTCAAAATTAAACAATTACGAGTGAAAACTATAATTAAATTTACAAAATAGTTAAGCTTATAAAAATAAAATTAATTTAAAAAAAATGTTTAAGGTTAAAAACACAATTTATAACAATCAAAATCAATACATACCTTAAGTAAAAACAACAGTCGCTACCATGAAGCACGCACAAATAAACAACACAGCAGTAATTAAGTTATAAAGTTAGGTTTCGGTTAGGAAATACGAAAGTTCGTTGAATAGAAAGCAGTTAATACAGGACGTTCATCCCGGTACGACACGCGACTACGACTGAAGTAGGGGCGCGGATGATTCAACACAGGGAGTGGACAATACATGAGTCCTTGTCGAAAATAATGTAATTTTTTCATAAGATTATATACTCTTTATTTGTGAGTAATCCCCTAGTAGTTCTCTAATACTTTTCTATGCATATTTTGTAATATAGTTTTAAATATAGGCTATGATAATATAAGAAATAAAATTCATATTAAAAGTACAATACATTTTTAGAATTCAGCAAATATGTAGCAATGAAAGTAATTAGTAGAAATAAGGTCCCTGATTTTAGTATTTTTATTTTTTCTTTAGTGAATTTGAGCATAGTATATACATAAATGTAGTCATTTTAATTGTTATTTTATTTATGCTGCGTTACACTGTTTTTAATGTTGTAATTGTACTTTATTTTATTTTTAATGTATTAAAATACATTAAACTTAAAATATTAGTAATCTTTAGTAGTTAGATGAGTAAAGTCGAGAGTCGGGAGTAAAGGGAATGAGACGGTGACATAAAGCCGTTACAAAAAAAAATAAGATTATACCTCAATCAGTTGGGATACAGAAAAACTGTTGTCCTATTATTTAATTTTACTTCAATTTTATTATGTTATTTTTAATTAACTTCAAAATGCGGCTTTATTATACACAAGTGTATACTTAGTTATTTTTTAGGAAGAACGCGGAACAAAATTTGCAATTTATAGGAGACTCGAATTTGCGAAAGGGAATTTGTTGTGCCAGCTGCCGCTGCTTGTATTTTGAAAAATTCTTGCCTTTATTATAAAATATCGAGTGCAAGATAAAACAAGTTTACGTCATTAGTAAACGATACTTTAGTTTTATATTTTACTAAAATATCTTTCTTATCTTTTTCAATGGGAAATTGTGATGTAATCTATACATAAAATAAAATTGGAGTGTCTGTTTGTAATATTGAAATAACCGTTTACTACATGTATTTAAATATATATAATATACACTACATACACCAAAATGACGTTTTTTACAATTTTGTCTCTGTCCGGTTGTTTCGGCTAATCTCTGAAATGGCTGGACCTATTTTGACGGGACTTTTATTAGCAGGTAGCTGATGTAATAAGGAGTGACTTAGGCTACGTTAATTTTAGAAAAAAACTTTTATTTTAGAAAAAGAACATGTGGACGGAGTCGCGGGCGACTGATAGTCTGTAATATAAAAATTAATCACAAAATGTGTTAGTAAGCGCATAACTCAACAACGTCTGGACCAATTTGGCCAATTCTTTTTTTAAATGTTCGTTGAAGTCCAAGGTTGGTTTTCACGACGAGATAAATTCAAAAATTGCCGGGAAATCACTAAAAACTTAAACGTCAATTTGAAATTTAATACCATAATATAAAGTTTAGTTATTAATGGAGAGGTTCCGGGAAGGCAAAACAATTGAGTGACATTAGTATCGTACAATATTATAAAGAGGAACATTTTTTTTGCTTGCATTGAATAGGCTCCGAAACTACTGAACCAATTTAAAAAGGTCTTTAATTGCTTTGAAGCTACATTACCGCCGGGTGCTATAGACTATGTATCTTTTTAATACTGAGCGGGCAAGTCGCGGACAAAAGCAAGTTAATGATAAAAATTCAAACAAATAAAAAAATTAAAAGAAATCTACACTAAGGGACCAATTAAGTATTAAATGCATTAGACTTTTATAAAAATGGTAAGATATTTTGTTACTTTCAAATATTATTTATGTTTTTTATTCGTCTGCGTCCAACCCTTATGCTCATAAGTAGATAAATACTGTGATAACACACCCCTCGCGGCGCCATACCTACCGTGATACTTCCCCGTCGACTGACCCCCGCACGTAGCGTGAGTCATAACGCCACCTGCCTTTGTAATAGCATTAAGTAGCCAAAGAGCACGACATTCTTTATAAATTCGTCCGTGAAATAACCTTAACTTTAATGCACTTTATATTAATAATAGTTGTTATCTGTGACTTCTTCCGTGTGGAAGAAAATAATAATAATTTCGTTATCAGTTATTGAGTTATGTAAAGTTAAAAAACAAATATATTTATTGGATAAAAAGTAGATTAAATATTATGGATTACTACTTTTCTCGCTGCAAATTCTATTTAAATACATTCAACTGTTACTTCTCTACCAGCTTACTATATATCCCCACTGAGAGTCTTCGAGCCTACCCCAAGTTAGGGGTGACTAGACCATAATCAACCAAACTGGCCCAGTGCGGGTTGGTTGACTTCACACACATCTTTGAATTTCTTCCCAGATATGTGCAGGTTGCATCACGATGTTTTATTTCACCGTAATAACGTCGGGTAAATGTTCATATGAAATTCGAAAATCGAATTACATTGGTACACGGCGGGATTCGAACCAGAACTTGCAGATTAAAAGTCAAGTGCTTAGCCCCCGAGCTACCGACGCGCTTAACTTTACTGTTACTTATCTAGTTATAAACATCCATCCAATATTTTATTATGAACTGATATTATACAATCCTACTGGGCAAATTGCAAGCATTTTTTCATCATTAGAAAACTTCATTATCAGTCAGTAACAGACATATGTATATGTATGTATTCAGTTCTCTTTTATCCGCACGGACGAAGTGGCGATCAAAATTTAATTTTAAATAATATTAGAGATTTTATAATTCTTCTTACGTGTGCTGTATAGTATCAAAGTAATAAATATTCCTTTAATTTTTGAAAGATGACATTTTCATTATTCGATATTTGATTCGGAGCTTTCGTTCAACAAATTAAATACAAAAATGACATATTAAATAACATGTTCCCAACAAAATTCACTAAAAAGCAACAAAATAATGTCATGAACTTACATACAATATACACTCTAGATATTCAATGACATAAATGCGTCTAAAAATGTATCAGCCAACAGTTGTCCTATAAGTCTCCGCAAGCTCCTTAGTACGCATTGTGCTGTCAAGTAATCCTTCGGTCCTTTAAACTGTTTAAACTTTCGTGAGACATTATTATAACAAAATAAAAACGGCCAACTCACGTATATTTAATCCGCTGTCGGCACCGACTACTTTCGAGCCCATCGGGGACTCTTCTTCGGGGGATCACACTCCTGAGAGACGGGCTGCGACCGCGAAATAATACCAGTCCCACTCACCCTGAAGAAGAGTCCCCGATGGGCTCGAAAGTAGTCGGCGCCGACTCTGGATTAAATATACGTGAGTTAGCCTTTTTTATTTTGTTATAATACGGTCCTATGACGCATCTGCAATTGGTGATACAACTGTGTCTAAAATGACGACCTGCGTCATTGCTAGAGCTAGTTTATGACCCATTAAGTGCAAAGTGGTAATTAAATAAACAACATAATTGATTACTTTTATAATTAAAAGAAAACTTAACGTGATATTGAATATTACAATATGTTTTCTATCATTACATTATACAGGGAGAGATACTTTTTAAGCGTAGGCTGTCTTTATTAAGCTAAGGCTCAAGGCTAAATAAATCCAGGGAAACGTATAACGGACGTACTGTGTTCTATTAATTCATTATTAATTATAATTTAAACATTATACAAATGTTTCAAATACTATTGGTAGATATGTTATGCACGTTTTTTATATAGTTCGTTGGAATTCAGCCACAATAAAAGGGTCAAAATCCAAAACTCAAGCGTGTCTATTCACCGCCAAAAGTTCACCTCAGCTCCTACTTTCTAGAATGTTTCCCTGGAATTCACGGACTGTCTGCAGTTATTGGCCGTCCAAATCTCGTCGTATCTTAACTTCTAAGCTAAAGTTAGGAAGCTTGGAGTCCTTTCTAAGATATGGCGGTACTTCACACCTGGATAGCTATTGATTTTGTATAAAGCACAGTTCCAACCGTGTATCTCCATACTGTCAAATTTGGGCAGCTAAGTACCAACTCGCGGCACTAGATTCGAAAATTCATTAGAAACGAGCCAAAAAGTAAATTGGTGAACAAGACTTTAATCAGTCTTGAGCACAGACGTAAAATGGCTAGTCTCTTGGTGTTTCATACACTTAATTTGGAGAGTGTGGAATTACACGAAATAATTTTACAATCACCATTTTACCACCGGACGCTCAGGCATATGGTGGGAATCCATCCGTTTGTGGTCGAAGAACTGCGCGTTTGAACGAAGCGATTTGAAGCATCGTTCCTTGTGCGTACCGTTGCCAGCGATTGTTTTTCTGTACAAATATGATGTTGGGATCTTCAAAAGTAGAGTGAATAGGCACTTACTACGTTTGCGCGTACCATCAGGAGGGTTCGTCGTCAAGCGCTGGGTTATCAAACGTAAAAAAAAGCTGTATTAATATTAAAAAGTCGCGATTTCGGACACAGTGCACCACAAGCCATTCGTTAAAGCACAAGCACAAGCTAATCTTAAAAAACTGAGTGAATGTTGTAGTAGTAAGGGGGGGGGGGGGATTCTGCAACTCCACGACTAGCGCGTATTTTGCGTGAGGGCGGATCATGAATTACTCCAATAAATCCAGGTCACCAAAGAGATCTGCAACCCCTTGAAGTTGCTGGTGATCTTTGGCAGCAACCTTGGCGAACCGAGATAACCCTAAGGAGATAGAAAGCAACAATAGCGTGTTACGGAAATTACAATGACTGTTGAAGTTCATAGTAACATGTTTAGATAATATTTATTTAAATACTAGCTGTGGCCCGCTGCACCGTCTGCGCCCTGTTTTTTCAAAAATATTTTTTTTAAGTTACTCATTATTATACATCAGCTACCTGCCAAAAAAAATCCCGTCAAAATCGGTCCAGCCATTTCAGAGATTAGCCGGACCAAACAGATAGACAGACAGACAAAAATTAAAAGAAAATGTCAGACACTTCAATTTTATTATATGTATAGATTAAATATATGTCAGGCTGTATTTCATTGTCGTGTAATCAATTAAAAACGACCTCGGTAAATATTGTTTACTGCATTGTTTCACATCAGATGTACTTCGTACTTGAATGATAAATAACCTTTGTTAACATATCGAAATAATTTATTTTTAACCTATAAAAATGTCACAAACCAAGCCGAATAAAAATTTCGAAGCTTTCACACCATATTTTGTATCGCTTGCATATTTTGGATATTATAAAATGATGAACAAACCGACATCGAGAACAAAAGAAATTCTGCATTATTACTATCGAATATTTGTTTGGGTATTTTTTATGATGTATAATATACAGCATGTTTTACGTCTAATTGAGGCAAGTTTATATTTATTAATTTAGATATATTTAAGCAGCTTACTTCGAAAGATATATCTATGTAATTTTGATCATTTTCAATGTTATACTGTTTAAACTTTCGTGAGACATTATTATAACAAAATAAAAACGGATAACTCATGTATATTTAATCCGGTATACAGTAAGTAATATTATAAGCTAGCTGTCGCCCGCGACTCCGTCCGCGCCGTATTTTTCTAAAATAAACGTAGCCTAACTTACTCCTTATTACAGCAGCTACCAGCCAGTAAAAGTCCCGTCAAAATTGGTCCAGCTATTTCAGAGATTTGCTGGAAGAAACAGACAGACAGACAGACAAAAATTATAAAAAAAATTTTTGTGTATGTACTGCACAAATATTCATATACATGTAGTAATCATTATTTCAATATTACAAACAGACACTAAATTTTTTTATATGTATAGATTAGGATTAAAATTATGATTAAGATTAAGGCTAAGATTATTTCTTTCGGTCAGTTTATTTATCCTTACAGTGTTTCAAGTGTTTATTGTGTGATCCGCAGGTCAGACACGATATCATAGAAATTGTGACCACATTGTATGTGTTCTTAACACTTTTGAGCTCGATGGGCAAACAGCTGGCTTTTAATGTCCGCACTAAACGAGTGGACAAGATCGTTGAAGTTATTAAGGGTAAAATAAGACATATTTAATTTAAACATTTGTGAACACAGAGTTCTCTAATGGTTCCACGAATAGTTACTAAATATCTCCTCAGCATAGATTCCTTAGTAAAGGCCAATTAGCGACTCGACGTGAGGTTCGATTGGCAGGCGTACAGAATTTAAATAAAATCTATTAATCAGTAGTGTATGCAATAGGTCCTATTTAAAAAGGTCAAATCGGTCCTATTTGCTCCGACCAATAAATACCAGGAGAAGCTGGTTATTCGAAATGCTTCCAAGATGAGGATGCTGCTACGATGCTATCAGGTGTCCGGGGCGTTTCTGTGCATCTTGTGCATGACCTACCCCATCATGATCCAAGCTTCCGGACAGGACGCGACATTCACACTCCGTTCGACGTCAAAAAAAACCCGCATAAGTTTTTAGCATTCCAATTATTTAAATACTAGTTGTCGCCCGCGACTCCGTCCTCGAGTTCTTTTTCTAAGATATTTTTTTTTTCTAAAATAAACGTACCCCGAGCTACTCCTTATTACATCAGCTACTTGCCAATAATAGTCTCGTCAAAATCGGTCCAGCCATTTCAGAGATAAGCCGGAACAGACAGATAGACAGACAGATAAACAGACGCCCAAAAGTGTAAAAAACGTTATTTTGGTGTAAGTACCGTATATATATTAATATCATCACCAGCTCACTATAGGTGCCCACTGAGGGGCTCGGAGAATACCCCAAGTTAGGGCTGACTAGGCCCTAGTCAACCACGCTGACCCAATGCGGGTTGGTTGAATTCACACACATCTTTGAATTTCTTCGCAGATATGTGCAGGTTGCATCACGATGTTTT
>JAAOEG020000006.1:6918142-6928768 GCA_011763625.2 Papilio bianor
ATATTCATATACATGTAGTAAAAAACGGTTATTTCAATATTACAAACAGACACTCCAATTTTATTATATTTATAGATCATCAAATGTTTCTCCTGTTGCATTGCATTTGCATTTTGCGGATGTCTATGGGCAACGGTCACATCGCTATCTCAGCGATTTAATGTGGCCGCTTGCTCGTTTTCTACCTTGTCTTATAAAAATAAAAATTAGCGAGACTAATTTATTTTACAGATTTACGCTGGCAGTTATATATGTGGGCATACATGTCGCCTGGCTTGGCCAGGCCACCGTGTCTATGAATTGTTTGATTGCTGCATTTTACATGCAAGCGAGACTACAATTTCAAATACTTAAGAATAACTTACGGCATTTGGTGGATTCTGAGGACGAAATTGAATACAGCGATGATGATGAAAACGGCATAGCGCACAAATAAATCCACAGTGATAAATTTAGAGATTTATTTCAAAGAAGATTGATTAAATGTGTCAAACATCATCAACTTATTGTTTGGTAAAACAAAATGTTATTACTGATTTTCCTGTTCCCTTCAATCACTCAATAATAAAATAGAAAATGGAAACAACAGCAACCGAACATTATTACGTCTTATCGTAATTGTTTTATAAACATATTGAAAGCTTTGAATTCAATTGTAGATTCTTTCAGGCTAGTTAATGAGACTGAATCAATATTTGGCGAGGCGTTGATCATGCAGTTTCTTGTTATAACGTGGACCATTTGTTTGATAGTTTACAAATTAGTGGCAGTGAGTATGATTTTAAAAGATTTTCATTCACTTCATCACAATGGTATTGTTATAAAGTTTTATCGTTTGCTTTCAGGTGGAAGCTCTATCAGCGGAATTCTTCACAATAATCGTTTATTTGTTCTATATGTTGACGCAGCTGTTTATGTTCTGTTACTATGGAACACAACTTTCGTATGAGGTCAGTAATCAGTACGTGCAAGAAACACACACAGTTTTAGTACACAAAACGATAATGAAGCGAAATATGATTTTCGTAAACATTTGTGACTCTTTTGCCTTCACCAAACCACACACATCCTTGGCATAGCTATTTACTATCTATACATATAATAAAATTGAAGTGTCTGTTTGTAATATTGAAATAACCGTTTTTGCAACATGTCTATGAATATACTATATACGGTACATACACCAAAATAACATTTTTTACCATTTTTGTCTGTCTGTCTGTCTGTCTGTCTATCTGTCTGTTTGTTCCGACTTATCTCTGAAATGGCAGGACTGAATTTGACGGGAATTTTATTGGCAGGTAGCTGATGCAATAAGGAGTAACTTAGGCAACGTTTATTTTAGAAAATCTTTCATTTTAGAAAAAGAACACGCGGACGTAGTCGCGGGCGACAGCTAGTTTTATATATAAATATCTAACAATATTATAGACCCGTAGGTTCCTAACTCACGGCTAAGTGGGGGTTTCGGCGATGAATAGTCCATATAGAAGTCTTGCCTCGCGGGATAGAGTCAATATTAATCTATACTTCACAGAGTAACCTCCTAAGCCAGTCAATATACGAAGCAGAATGGATCGTCCTGCCTACCCACATGATTCGGTCGCTGCTCATCATGATGGTGTAGTGTTATCAACGCCTGTCACCATCCATTGCTTACGTCGTGCCCTTATCTATCAACACTTTTATCTCTGTAAGAATACTTAAGTATTTATTTTGATATTTTAACAAATAAAGATTGTTTTGTCATCATCATCATCAGCCTTTATCTGCCCACTGCTGGACATAGGCCTTCCTCAATGCCTTCCACAAAATGCGGTCCTCCGCCTTCCGCTTCCAACGACTTCCTGCCGTGCGCACTAAGTCGTCGTTCCACCTGGTTGGAGGACGCCCCACGCTCCTGGTCCGCATTCGTGGGTTTCATTCGAGGTTTTCCTCCCCACCTGGCTTCGCTAGCCCGACAGATATGACTGGCCCACTGCCACTTGAACGTTTTGAAATGAAAATTAATTTCCAATTCCTCCGTATTAACTCGTGGTTAACTATGAGCACATATTTCCACTGCCTGCTAGGTAGAACCAACTATTGATGGCTTAGGGCATCCTCAACCGGTAGTTTGCAAGTGATTGTGAACAATATTAATAACATAGATTTTGGTATTCATATTTTTTTGCCACCTGCATTCGCTGAAATAGCGTGCGTGCTTCGTGCCTGTCATTTGTGTGGTCGTGGTATTGATGTTATTGTTGCCGACGTCTAAGACTGGTAATAATAATAATGTACCGATTTAAGATTCGTTGAAAAATATAATAAGTTAATGCATTTTTAATTTTCAGATGTTGAAAACTTCGTATTCACTCTACACATTTTTGGAACGAAAATAGTTTGCTTAAAACTTTTTTTCTTTTGTATGCACAAAGCATGATAAGTAAACTTTATAACAAATATTTTTTATGTTTCGCTCTTTTAATTTCAAATCAATTTTGAACACCATAACTGTTTAATCATTGTACGTTTAATTTAATAAAATTGCGAATATAATTAAATAACTCTGTATTGATACCTGATAAAGTTTTAACTTATATCTTATGATCTTTCATTTCCTACAGCTAGTAACGTCTTTTTGTTGGATTTTCTTTACCAATTATAATAAATAACACTAATTCTTACAGCTTGAGCAAGAATTTGTAAGTTTCTGGTTAACAAAGTGCCTCGGTGGCTCAGGGTTTAAACACTTGACTTGTAATCTGCAGGTCCTAGATTCGAACCCTGCCATGTAGCAATGTGACTCATGTCAGATTTCATACGTACATATAACCGACGTTCTTACGGTGAATGAAAACATAGTGAAGCACCCTGCACATAGCGGAGAAAAAATTCAAACATGACAATCGGTCGGTCAAAAATCAGCGCACCCCCCTGTTATGATAATATTTTTGTATTATGTCTATTAAAGGGAATTTGTACATAAAAACTCCTATTCATATTGTGATAAAGGCTATAATTGCTTACCGACATCAAATGGATAATTGAAGGGTCAGGGAGCCAGGTCCCCTTTCATAAAGAGATTATTAGAAAAAATCTAACACATTCACGGGGTGCCATTCGAAGAGTTAATACGTTCGAAATCATACGGAGCTTTTGTCACAGTAAACTAAGATTTAGCTAAACACGTAATTACGAGAAATATATTACGTTGAATACAGCTTTGTTCGTTTATAAATTACATTGGGATATTAAAGGTAGGGTGCCAGCTATTATAAGTTTTTTTTTGCTAAAGAATACCACCTTGTACCTTCAAAATAATAAATAACGCAATATAAACACATATATTTTAAAAATATACGAAAGTATATTTGTCGTAACTTCTTTTTACTACAGACTTTTTTGCTGGCGACTCTGTTAGAGCGGAATTTTAAAAAAACTTAATATCCTATGTATTCTTTTAAGCAATGTGGTACACTAGTGCCAAATTTTATGGAGATACATTAAGCCTTTCTACAAATACCATTAAACAAACACCCATCTAAACATTCGCTTTTATTATATTATAATAATAAGATTGGTGTCAAGGTACTGACATTATAGTTTTTTTGTTTATTTATTTGGGTTAATTAACAATACCACAATAGTTGATTAGTAGAAAATACACACTAAAGAAATACATATGTTATTGTGCCATCCATAATGTTCTGCACATATTGCTAAATTACATTTGACAGTGTAGCAATGCTTCCAAAATATTCTCGAACAATTGTAGATAAATTATTAATAATTTTGAATCTATAATTTCATGGTACTTTACTAAAACTGGAGACAAAAAAACATTAATCTTAGTAATATTACAAATGTGAATGTTTACATGGCCGGAAGGATGGATGTTTGTTAGAGTTTGTCGCCTAAACTGCTGTACGTATCTCGATAAAATTTGGCATAGTTGGTGGGGATAGTCTAGAAAAATACATAGGCTACTTTTGAACCCGGAAATACTAACGGTTCCTAAGGGATACACATTTTTTTCTTACTACAAATTTACTCGATAAGTCCGCTACGGTTCAGCATATCTTATTGAGATTTAGTACAGAAATAGAACAAAGTTTCGAACAAACTTTATTTCCGCGTGGACGGAGTCGCGGGCAGCTGCTAATTATTAATAAAAATAATTTTAATGGTAGACGTGACAGAGACAAATAAACTAAGACTATTTCCGTCTCTTTCACGGGTATAATTATCCCTTACCTTACCGAATCAGGTAGTGAGTATTTCTATGGCGCCACAAAGAAATTAATCCTCACAAGATTTATTTACTGCACGGAAATCCCGACTCTTACCCAGAATTATATTGTGTCCATGCCGTATTGAACAAGTGCCTTTATTATAGATATTTCGCCACTTCTTTGAAATAGTAAAACCTTTTTGGTTAAGTATTTATGGTTAAAATTTTGTTGTAGTCGAACGACCTGGTTTTATTAAACTTAAGATGTTTTTTTTAAATAATTAGTCATTAACCGACTTCTGTTTCAGTTATCTTCTAAAGTGTATATAGTTACTCTGTACTTTTTTGATTTTTTTTATCTAAACATATAATCAAATTGGAGTGTATTCTGTCTGTCTGTCTGTTTGTTCTGGCTAATCTCTGAAATGGCTGGACCGATTTTGTCGGGACTTTTGCAGGTAGCTGATGTAATAAGGAGTAACTTAGGCTACGTTTATTTTAAAAAAAATCTTCTATTTTAGAAAAAGAACGCGCGGACGGAGTCGCAGCCGACAGCTAGTTCGATATAAATGGATGGTATCAAAGTAAGCCATACTTATCAAATTTTACTTATTTTAGGTAATAACAATTTTCATTCGAGTCTTTTCATCAAAGTAAATTGTATATTAGAGGTTGAATAGAAATAATACATTACGTGAACACAACAATGGACACACCCGCTAAAATGTAATCTGATTCCAGTGATCGATCTCACAGTTGACAGTTTGTAACGGCGACGGCAGATGTTTGTGTGATTGGTACATTAACAAAAGACAATATTCAACATTTCCGTTGACATCCAGGAATAAGAATTTTAATTAATTGAACAAAAATCGTAGTTTATATATTACTAGCTGTCACCGACTCCATCCGTGTTTATTTCTAAAATAAACGTAGCCTAAGTAACTCCTTATTACATCAGCTACCTGCCAATACAAGTCCCGTTAAAATCGGTCCAGCCATTTCAGAAAATGAAAATGAAAATCCATTTCTAAAAAATGTTTTGATGTATGTACCGTATATATTCATAAACATGTAGTAAAATACGGTAATTTCAATATTACAAACAGACACTCCAATTTTATTATATGTATAGATATAGAAGATGTGGAACAAGTTATAATATAACAATTTAACTTGGTGTATTTTCTAATCAAGATAAATAAATCAATATGCGTTTGCTGTTATTTTGGGATTACCAAATTTACGCTTAAGCATATATTTTGATGAAAATTTTACCTTGTTTGTACAAGGGAATCTAATTTTAGTCTTCTTTCCCTTCCCACACTTATCTTACAAGGAAAGGATTGAAAGGGAAAGTGGACTTGACGAAGGAGGATACGCATAGGAAGAGGAAATATTATCTTGCAGTGCGTGTCCTCCTCCACCTGCGTGATGTGGCAGTGGTCACGTTGCTAATTGAACGATTTCAGGTGGCCTCTTGCTCATTTGCCACCTTGAAGAAAAAAAAGCTACAATACAAACACATAATATATCTAACTTATAAGGCATTAAGTTAAAGAGTGGTACTCTTTACTTAACAGCTGCTTATAAATGATTTTACATGTTAACATTTTTATTTTTGTTAACGGGATATTTTTAACAATTCACATTTTAAATGGCTGTGCTATTATTGTTTAATTAAGCTATCAAGTTTCCCCAGCGACGTTCGTATTACTCAAATACAAGAATATATAATTTATATAAATATTTGTTACGTTAATTTAAGCGAATGCAACACAATATTAATTAATTGTAGAATCAAGAAACTGGGCTAATGATGCGTGCATCGGCAGACATTGAAGCATTCGAATAAAGAGAAAAATATATATATTTATTAATGCAGGAACAGCGATTGCATTGCTTGATAATAATAAAAAAAATGTTCGTTTGTTAAAGTGTCAGATGTAATTCTAAAGAAGATATTTATACTAATATTATTAAGAGGAAAGATTTGATTTTTTGCATTGAACCGATCTCAATCATTCGTCACTAGAAGGCTACATTATCACTGAGTACGATAGGCTATATTTTATTACTAGATTTCGCTCACCACTATGTCCGCGCAGAATTAAAAAATAAACTTAAGTGAAGAGTGTCTTCTGTCTGTCTGTTTATTCCGACTAATCTCTGAAATGGCTGGGCCGATTTTGACGGGACTTTTATTGGCAGGCAGCTGATGTAATAAGGAGTAACTTAGGCTACGTTTATTTTAGAATAACTCTTTTATTTTAGAAAAAGAACGCGCGGACGTAGTCGCGGGCGACAGCTAGTCTGTTATATGTATGTTATTCTTGGTTTCCCCTTATTTCTTTTCCCTTCTGTTTTTCTTCTATTATCGTGATTATAAGGTCATCGTGTATCGTCACAACATTTTCTCTTCTTGTCCTGTTTTCTATTATTTTTAATATTGTCCTTTCTTCTTTTATTCTCTTCAGCACTTCCTCATTTGTGACTTTTCCCACCCAACTATAATACATTTGTCCATCCTTGAATCCTTGAACAATTAATGTAGAAATATTTAATATAATAAATAGTTTATAATTTAGTGTTATTTGATACAGCTGGTGATGCGTGAGTAAGCTACATAACGAGCAAGCGTGAGCATTTAGCTGGAGTAATTCTGGATAATAATTCACCGCTAAAATTCACTACACGCTCCTGCAGCGTGATTAATGTTGCAATGAAAGAATAATCCGCAACGTAAATGTGCTACTTTTATAGACAATTTTTATATGTTTCGTTTAATTTTTTTTTTCATACCGTCTTTTTGTATCGATACAAAATTTTACAATTTGACAACTGTTCCGAGTATTTCAATAAGTCTATTTTTTATTTCAAAACAAAATAAATTAATGTATTATAAGAATACATGATAGTACTAAAAGTTATAAAGAGCTATTGGATTACTACTTTATTTTGGACTAGCTGTCGCCCGCGACTCCGTCCGCGCTTTTTTTTCTAAAATAAAAGATTTTTTCTAAAATAAACGTAGCCGTAATAAGTTACTCCTTATTACATCAGCTTCCTATCAATAAAACTCCCGTCAAAATGGGTCCAGCCAATCCAGAGGTTAGCCGGAACAAACAGACCGACTGACAGACAGACAAAAATTGTAAATAAAATTATTTCGGTGTTAGTACCGTATATATATTCGTATACGTGTAGAAAAGAACGGTTATTTCAATATTACAAACAGACACTCCAATTTTATTATATATAGATATAGATATAGATGAAAGTTAATTTGAATGCGCTGTAGCTATTTCCAATTACATTTAAAAAAAACGATTCATTCGTTAAAAGTTCACACATATCTAAATTATACTTTACTTAGGTGTTTGTTAATCTGAGAACAGCATAAATTACACAACATTGGAAGATCAAACGAATTTATAACGACAAGTTCGATCTATAATATAATTTAACAGTGGTAGAGCCCGCTTTAACATGTTCGCACGAATGGGCCGGCTCGCCCGGTGTAAAACCACGACCACACAGAAGACAGGCGTGAAGTGGAAGCTATTTCATTTTTCGTCTGATGAGTGTGGTGCCGGAGGCCTAATTTAGTCTTCTTTCCTTGTAAGAAAAGGGTGGGAAGGGGAAGAGGATTTGACGGAGGAGGATACGCATAGAATAAGGAAATATCCTCTTTCAGTTCGTCTCCTCCTCCGTTGATTTTCAACGCGTCTATAATTGCGGATGTCTATGGGCGGCGGTTACTTCGATATTTTAGCGATTTCAGGTGGACGCTAGCTCGTTTGCCACCTTGTAATATACAAAAAGTTTCTTTTATAAAATAAAATTATTTAGAAGAGTACGGTTTATTCAATGTTATAATAAGATCATCATATCACAAACAGCGTGTATTTATTAAATACCACTTAAAAGTAAAATTCCCATGACTTAATTAGCATAATACCTATTAACAGTTGAAATATAAAGCATTTACTATGTAATAAATCTTTCGAATGTGTTCCCGGCGTACGTTTGCTTTGTATTCTACTTACTTAATTATCTACGCCAAAATAAGCCGATCATTCAGCGGAGGATCCTTACGCTAAATAAACAAGGGGTGGACACGACGACATCGATATACTTGCATTACTATATGAGTCACATTGTGCAATATATAAGTACTAAATTTTGCTTGCGACTCCGTCCGCGCAATCTAAAAAAAATCTTAATTAGTAGCCTATGTGTTATACCAGCCTATACTCTATACCTGTGTTAAATTTCGGTTTCGGAGATACCCTCTTACATTCATCCATCCATATAAACATTCGTATTTATAATATTATACTGTTTAAACTTTCGTAAAACATTATTATAACAAAATAAAAACGGCTAACTCACGTATATTTAATCCGGTGTCGGCGCCGACTAGTTTCGAGCCCCAGTTTCGAGGCCCGACTCGACCGCGAAATAATACAATTCCCACTCACCTTAAAGAAGAGCCTATGTGCTCGAAACTAGTCGGTGCCGACACCGGATTTAGTATACGTGAGTTAGCCGTTTTCATTTTGTTTTTTATAATATTAGTAAGATTAGTGACCATTATCAGACTATATTAAATGTGGACTAAAAAAATCTTAATTTTCGCTCATTGATTCTTCTTTTCCTTTTCTCACTTCATGCGAATAGAAGTTGAAACGAGAAGAAGACATATGTAACTACGGAATGAGATTTTAAACATTGAATTAATCGAATGCTTAATCTCCAGTATTTTAATCGGTCGTTCTACTTGACACTTTAACGCTTATATTAAAGTGCTTTCCTTTCTAAAATAACTAGCTGTCGCCCGCGATCATGTTCGCGTGGAAATAAAATAAAATTTAACATCCCATGTGTCATTCCAGACTATATTCTACATCTGTCTAAAGTTTAAGTAAGAATGTTGAACCTTTGCAGAATGATCGAGTAAATAACCAAAAACTACGTATCCCTCGAGAACCGTTACTATTTCCTGGATCAAATGTAGCCTATGTGTTCTTCCAGACTATCCTCTACATCTATGCTTAATTTTATCGAGATCCATTTAGTCGTTTAGGCTACAAACATTCATCCATCCATCCATTTCAACTTTTGCATTTATAAAATTATTAAAATACTAGCTGTCGCCCACGTTCCCGTCCGCGAGTTCTTTTTCTAAAATAAAAGTAGCCTAAGTTAGTCCTTATTACATCAGCTACCTGCCAATAAAAGTCCCGTCATAATCGGTACAGCCATTTCAGAGTTTAGCCGGAACAGACAGACAGACTAAAATTGTAAAAAATGTTATTTTGGTGTATGTAGTACATATATTCATATACATGTTGTTAAAAACATTTATTTCAATAATACCCACAGACACTCAAATTTTGTTATACATATGTATAGATAAGGATATGTCTATCATTCAATTAACTTCAATTGCCTGAAACAAAACAAATGCTATGTGTTCTTTGCTAATAGAATGCCACTCCCAGTGACGACTGCCTCTGTGTTGACTAAGGCGGTTGTTTAATTTACCCACTGATTGCTCATTGTTCGAGGGCTGTGGATCCATTCCACGCTATTATATGAGGGTGCATTCTAAGGGTGTTTGTTTACGTTAACTGTTTACTTTGGGGGTGCAATGCTCATTGACTTGGACGTAATTTAAATTAAAATGAAATAATTCTTGGGAAGAACTCAATTTTGAAATGATTTATTTTAAATACGAAGACGGATCATTTGCGAACTTTTTTCTAATAAAAAAAAACAAAAACGTGATATAACAGAATGATAACACATCAATCAATGTAAGTAAATTCCCTTTACGTTTATTTAATAGGAAAAATGTAGGTGCTAAGTTGCAGTGGTTCGCATGACAAATGACTATGATCGTTTATCTTCTTAAATGTCAAAGAAGCCAATCAACACATGTGTGGCATGAACGTTGTCTAATCCCATGCCAATAGAATCCCAATCTTATTACAATCAGATTTAAGGTCGTTAATCTTAAATTGATAATATTGCAAGCAACCAATATCTAACGGGCCGCAAAAAGTGATTACTTTGATTGACGAAACGTAGTCGATGGAGATCTAATTAAAGTGGTCTTGTGAAAATTTCAACGTGTCTTTACGGATCGGTCGACCGATTGGTAATCGTACAATCGATCAAACGTTTCAAACGTTGGCTTAATCTAAATTAAATTCCGATCGTGTACAGAACGAAAACACAGCAAATACGCGTGTGAAAATAGGGAATAAAAATCGATGGAAAAATTTATTAGGACAGAATTCATTGTAGAATTTATAAAATTTGGTATACATACGAGGGTGAATCAAAAAATTCTTGGAATCAATATTAAAAAATGCAAAGATTTAAATAATAATATTTTATTT
>JAAOEG020000006.1:7257803-7271198 GCA_011763625.2 Papilio bianor
ATTATCATTTGATGAATAAAAACCTTGATTTTTGTTTTTATTATACATATAAACAATCCTCTTCAATCACTCTATCTATGAAAAAAACCGCATCAAAATCCGTTTCGTAGTTTTAAAGATTTAAGCATACATAGGGATTTAGGGACAGAGAAAGCAACTTTGTTTCATACTATTATATATGTAGTGAAGATGAAACCATTTTTTTTAATATTGTATGAATTGTAGTAAACTAAATACGTCAAACAATACCAATTTTATAAGCAAGTTTAAAGGCTTTCAACGATATTATTTTAGTAAAGTTATTAGGGACCGAAATTATATTCAGGATAATTTTCTAGGTAAAGTTTGACTTAGTTACGTCGGCTGGTTTGAAAATAAACAGTGTTACGTACGAGCTACGTTTATTCGTTGAAATGGGACAAGTGTGGAACACATTAAGCAAAGGTCCTCATTAACTCGTAGGGTACTATTGAAGTGTGAGCCATATAATGTACACAATAATAACTCTTACACAACTGGACTTAAGATTGTTTTTCCTATATCGTTTTTCTTACATTTATGACAAACGGGGCATAATTTTAAATACAACGCAAAGGGATTTTACTTATTTAAATAAAGTGGATTGCGAACAACATAATCTTTGTATATGTAAGTATAACTTGAATTTGAAATTAATTTTCAAATCTAAAATCTTTCTAGACTGAAGACAAAAACTTACGTTTTGACCTGATACGTAGTTATAAATCTGAACGTCTGCTGTACGCATGAAAAATCGTGACTCATTGTAATGTTCCACCTAGCGTGCAAGCGAGAACCAAAACACGGAATAGAAAGGCACAATAGTCCTAAGGGTTCGACATATGATGGATCTATCTATTCCACCATTCTTATAGCGTTATCACGTTAAATTATCAGATAGCCATCTGTTTCAATTTGATTTACTTTAGAGATATAACTCAAATTAATAAATATTTATTCAACTCAACTGTCTGTAATTATCTATACAAGAACCCGTATATCTTCAATTGTTCTTTATTAATTTACTAGATTAGACCGCGACTCCGTCTGTGGACTGCGTCTGCGGACTATAAAATATAGTATGTAGCCTATATATTTCTTAACACTATGTTCTATATCTGTGCCAAATTTAATCGAGATCTGTAAAGTTGTTCTAGAGATACCTTCAAACAAAAATCCATCTAAACAATCTCATTTAAAACTAGATGTCACCCGCGACTCCGTCCGCGCGTTCTTTTTCTAAAATAAATTATTTATCTAAAATAAACGTAGCCTAAGATACTTCTTGTTACATCAGCTACCTGTTAATAAAAGTCCCGTCAAAATCGGTCCAGCCATTTCAGAGATTAGCCGGAACAGACAGACAGACAGACAAAATTTGTAAATAACGGCCATATCAATATTACAAGCAGACACTCCAATTTTATTATATGTATATATTTAGTTATAAATAGTTGGTAACGTATTTGTCGATCTTAGCACTTAAAGATAGCATTAATTGAGGCGTAAACTAAAGATTTACATTAATCAGAGAATAGCGGTTCAAAAGGTGTACGTATCAAAGGTTTGTAAGGTCCATTAATTCAGGGGTCGGACCCTACATACATCCATGCATTTTTAACCCGTATCCTACGATCTAGGAACACGGTTCCACTCTTTATTTAGTGAAGTAATATGTTAACCTTTTTTGTTTTCTTTGTACTAGCGAATTGTAAAGTTTTATTACCACGATTTTTTTATATTGCACGGTACAGATGACATTTAAATAACAAAAAAATCTTTTCAATTAAAAATTATTGGGGTAAAAGACATAAAATAAGACGCTGATAATACACAGATGTCACCAAAAAGCATTTTGTGTCAATAAATTATTTCTATAATGTTTATTATCTAGCTATCGCCCACGACTCCGTCCCCGTGTTATTTTTCCAAAATAAAATATTTTTTTCTAAAATAAACGTAACCTCTGTTACTCCTTATTACATTTTTACTGTTAGTTACCTGCCAAAGTCCCGTCCAAATCGGTCAAGAAATTTAGAGATTAGCTGGAACAGACAGACAGACAGACAGACAAAATTGTAAAAAATTTAATCTTGGTGTATGTACCGTATATCTATATTACATATAATAAAATTGGGGTGTCTGTTTGTAATATTGAAATAACCGTTTTTTACAAAATGTATATGAATATATATACGGTACACACATCAAAATAACAGTTTTACATTTTTTGTCTGTCTGTCTGTCTGTCGGTCTGTTTGTTCTGGCTAATCTCTGAAATAGCTGGACCGATTTTGACGGGACTTTTATTGGCAGATAGCTGATGTAATAAGGAGTAATTTAGACTACGTTTATTTTAGAAAAATCTTTTGTTTTAGAAAAAGAAAGCGCGGACGGAGTCGCGGGCGTCAGCTAGTATATTCATATAAATGTAGTAGAAAAAGATTATTTCAGTTTTACAAGCAGACACTCCAATTTTATTATATGTATAAATGGAAAGCCCTTAGACTCTAAGGATTAAAAAAACACTCATTATTGTGAATGGTTTTTATCTGTCGAAAATTTCAAACAAAAAACACACTGCGTTATTTATGTTGAAGAAATATTCAACTTAAAATACTACTAGAATTTCACTTAGCAAAATGTACCTACAATGAATATAGCTCTCATGGCGTCAGTTGCCGAGGTACTTTTGAGAAGATAAAACCTTTATAAGCCCTACTAGATTACGTTTCGAATAATCCTTTGAATAATTGAGAACCTAGATAGCCTACATGGTCAATCCCGTGACTCAAAACATGTTAGTATAGTAAATTGAATAAACAGTCGCGAACAGACCGTGGTGGAAGAAATTGCTCGATCAAACCAAAACTGGAGGACAAATAATTATCATCAGGAAACTATACGTCCTCACTGAGGAGCTCGGAGCCTACCCCATGTTAAGGTTGACTAGGCCTTAGTCAACCACGCTGGCCCAGTGCGGGTTAATTGACTTCACACATATCTTTGAATTTCTTCGCAGATATGTGCAGGTGGCATCAAGATGTTTTCCTTCACCGTAATAACGTCGGGACAATGCACATATGAAATTCGAAAATCAAATAACACATTGGCACATGGTGGGATTCGAACCAGGACCTGCAGATTACAAGTCAAGTGCTTAGCCACTGAGCAACCGACGCTCAAGAAGGAGGACAAATGAATAGTGATAAAACTCGATGAAAAAACAGGAAATACAAACATACAAATCACGTTCCGGAGCGGTGAATGTCAATTAAACTAAATTCTTTTTCCCTTACGTTTTAACGGGCATGATTTATGCATATCTTGTGAAACGCTCTCATAAATCTTACTCTCGAAAACTCGGATATTAACGTTTAATGTAACATTTTTCTCGCGATTTTGGACTGCCATTTGCCTGTCAACTTTAGCATAAAGCGGCAAATATATTTCGATGTCTTAGCGCCTTTACATTTACTTCGCTGTGAAGTTTCGAAGACAAAATATGAAGGCAGAAATAACGCAGAGGCTTAACGTTTCAGCTTGCTGTATTAAAATAACAACAATGAGTTTTCTTTTTAATTTAAAAGGAAAAAGCAATTAACTTTTTTACTTTTAATTCTTCTTAGCGATAGATCCGTTAGGAGATCTATTTAGGATTACGTCTATTTACTGTTCTTTTGGGGAATATGTTTAATTCTCATTGTTGTTCTTAAATTATTATCAAATTATTATACACCAAAGAAAATTTAAATAGAAAATAATGCAATTGAAAGCACAGTAATACTTATTCCAATCTTATGAGCAAATGTTTACATGGATGGATGATGATGGTGATTTTTTTTAAATCCACGTGGACCGAGTCACAATCAAAAGCATTCTTTTTTATATCTATACAATCATATTGCACACACATATGTGTAAATAAAATTTAAACAAACAAACTATTCCACTTGGATAGTTGGACGTTTATATGGAAGTTTGGGGCATTGCTACGCGGGCACTCAATCCGTGAAAAACGTTAGATTTACCATAGTTACCAATTACCTCACTGCGCGGGCACTTAATCGGTTAATAACGTCAGATTTCTTATTATTTTCAGTTATATCACTACATAGTATAAAACAAAGTCGCTTTCTCCGTCCCTATATCCCTATGTATGCTTAAATCTTTAAAAGTACGCAACGGATTTTGATGCGTTTTTTTAAACGATAGAGTGATTAAAAAGGAAGGTTTATATGTAAAATAACATCCATTAAATAGTGGAGAAATACTGTTATTTTTGAGGTTTCTAATGTGATACCGTAAATAATTACATTTTTCCGCTTACATCGCAACAAACGCAGGCTGAACCCTACGAGATTTATTAGATTTATACTCGGGCGAAGTCTAGTATATAAATACGATATAATATATAGATAATTTTTGACATGTGAAATTTTATTATGCAGCAATAAAGGATATTTTTAACACTTAGTTTTATTGCTTTATACTATAAAGCTTCGTTTTTCTTGGGCGTCCTTAGACACTGGCCCACTATACAAAATGACGTATGATTAGCGATATCAGTAGAAGGATCGACAAAATGTGTCAAATCGTATAAAATAAAAACGAAACAAGCGCTGTTGCATTCATTGTTGATCTTCGTTAAGGAATCGCTTCGCAGCGAATGCACTTTGTTTAGGGGGCTGTTGTTTTTATATTGACATGTTCGTTATTTCAATATTATCTTAATTTTTACTAATATTATAAATGCGAAAGTAACTTTGTATGTCTGTCTGTCTTGGTTTAACTCCTAAACTACTGGACCGATTACAGTGAAATTTGGTAAGTGGAAAGTCTAATGACTAAAAATACTTTTTATTACAATTAAAGGGTTGTAAGGGGTTGAAAGGGGGTTGGAATGTATTTTGGAAGTATCGTTAATTTCAGAGCTAACCGCTGAAACCTTTTTTGGTTGTTAAATCTATATAAATATACATGCCATTCAAAGTTCTTTATAATCTACTCTCAAGTGTATAAAACATGCGATTTAAATATACATAATGATACACAAAGACACTATTACACGAGGACGAAGACGCGGGCAAAAGCTAGTAGTATTATAAATGCGAAAGTTTAGTTGGATGGAAAGTTGTTCGTTACAGTTTGGCGCCTTAACTGCTGAATAGAATTCAATGAAATTTGTCATAGATGTAGAGGAAGTCTGGAAGAATATATAGGTTACTTTTAATTCCGGAAATAGTTACGATTCCCGTGGGATACACTAATTTTATTTTTTCATATTATAATTCTGCAACGGCTCAAGATATCTTAATGAAATTTAGCATAGATATAGAACACAGTCTGGATTAAGACATAGGATACTAAGTTTTATTTTAATTACGCGCGGACGGAGTTGCGGGCCAAAACTAGTACCTTATAACCGTCGCGTCATGTGACTGTCTAACAATATGTCAAAATTAATATTTACTTTATCAATTAAATCCCTATGTGAATTAATAATACTTTGCGAGTTTTCTCAGTAATGTATTCAAAGTACAAAGTTTCTAACATTTCATATAAGTTAGGGTCAGATCTGTCAGATGATATTTAATAAAACCTCTTTCTCATAGCGACTTTAATACATTTGAATGACGTGTGTTTAATAGAATATATCAGAATTCAGTTTAAAATAAATTAAGTTAAGTTTTGTTCAGAATAATGAAAATTATTTCAGATTTTATAAAGTACACGACTTCGTCAGTGGAGAATAAAAAAAAAAGAAAATAAGTCTATAATATGCTTTAGCTACCTTCCACTGAGAGTCCCGCCAAAATGTGTCCAGCCGTTTCGGGGATTACCCGGAATATGCGGAAATGCAGCTTGTAGACAGACAGACCAATAGACAGATAAAATAATAAATTTGTTTTTCGTTATAGCTAAAGGAATACATCATAGACACGATTTTTTTTCGATATTACAGACTTGCATTTTTGTGAACTGCATTTTATGAACTGTATAGCTTATGTTAATAATTGTGTTTTATAAACCAAAAGAGGTAATACTAAACAAATAATAAAAGTAAAGCAATATATCGTTAACTTAGTGAAACTATGCTCGGAAAAAACTCTTAATGAAAAAAGTCAACTAGCCTCGTTCAAGTGTACTTAAATTGGTTATTGAATTATGTTGTGTGGAAGGTTTTTCACGTTTGATACGATACCCAATTAAATTACAGATTTTTAGTTTCGGTAACTTTGGCCAGAAATATTTCATCCTTTTAGAAATATAAAATACTAGCTGTGCCCGCGAATTCGTCCGCAGGAATAATGTTTGGGTATTTTTAATTACCGAAACCGCACGGGCGTCTGACTTCATATGTCAGCGTTCACATTAGCCGACTCAGGCATATTTTAATAAACTTTGAATGGCATATAGATGTTTATCGAATTAATAGCCAAATAGTTTCAACCTTCTAGCTCTAAAAATCACGATACTGCGGTACTACTTTCCATCCCCCTTTTAACTCTTTAAGACCCTTTTCACATTCAAAATACCCTGTGTCCTTTCTCAGGCTCTAGACTCTACGTACCTAATATAATTGAAATCGATTCAGTAGTTTTGTAGCGAAAGCGAGACAGACAGACAGAGTTACCTTAGCATTTATAATATTCGTAAGTTCTAATATCGTTGCCCCCAACGCCATCCGGGCGGAATTAAAAAAAATAGTAGCAACTGCATATGCATTGCCTCCCTTTAATGGAAGGAAGAGAAGATGCACAGAGAATATTTCCTTTTCCTTTGCGTCCACTTTTTCATCAAGGCCTCTTCCTTTTTAAATCCTTTACATATAAGATAAGGGAAAGGAAAGGGGGATTCAAATTCTGCTTCCGGCACGCACACTCATCAGACGAAACTTGGAATTACTTCCACTTCACGCCTGTCTTCTGTGCAACATAATATACACTTCGTTGTTCTAAAAAATAAAGAGGGATAACGATGTTTTTGAATGTGTTTTTTGGCAGTGAAATCTTAAATTCATATTTACAGAGTCTTAATCATGATAGTCTAGATAGATAGATAGTCTTATTATTCTTCCAAATATTCAACATAATAAAAATAATTCTCTTCATTTTTAATAAAAGAAACTCATTTGATACGGTCTTGTTCAGTTCGCAAAGGGAGAATTAAAAATCCGTGCGGCCCACGATAATAATTCAGACGAGATCTCTAACAATAGGTAAGCTACGTGATACTTGGTATTCGCTCTTATATTACTTAGATCCCCTACACATTGCGTCGGTTTCGTGGCGGGACTACTAATTCTATTTATACAAAGAATACCAAAATCTTAGGTATTTAATGTGGTAAATGCAATAGAATTTCGTAGAAAATTTTGAGTCTTTCAAATTCAACGTGATTATTAAAATTCAGTGGGATTATCATTATCAGCTCACTATACCACTAGTGGTCTCGAAGTCCACTTTTAGAGACTAGGCCTTACGCTGTACGCTAGTAGGCTGGCCCAATGAGGGTTAGTGGACTTCACCTATATCTTTGAATTAATTCGCCGATGCAGGTTGCATCACGGTGTTTTCCTTCACAGTAAGAACATCGGATAAATTATATGTGAAATTTGAACCTGACCCACCGTCACTCAGTGGGATTAGTGGAAATAAAATTGTACACATAATACGTATAGAAACTCTCATCCTTAAAGGAATGTATTTTATCCGGTAAAAGAAGAAAGCGTAAAAGAAATGTGATTCAACATGAAGTAAGTTCTTTATCCAGTGTCTCGAAGCAATTTAAAATCGTGCATTTGGATTGGCTACAGCCGTGACACGAGACTAGATAAGCCGCAAGCAATTCCTAAAGGACGAATTCTTATCGACTTCTTTTAGCAAAAATTTATGCTACCTATCCCCTTACTTCACTTAATAAGGTATCGAGAGTAGTTATTGACTATATTACTGTAAGGGTCCGTTCAGAAGTGCTTAAAGCAAAGAAATATTTTATCATAAATTAAACCTTATTTCACTCGCATAATGATTAATTTTATTTGCAATAAAAAATCTGCTCTGCTCTACGCTCTTGTATGTACGCTTTGCTTATTTGCTTAAAAGAGTTATCTGTTTAAAAAAGCAACTCTATGGATTTAATTTTCAAGTCATCACTCATCATCACAATATTACTAATTAAAAAAGAAAATTACCACGGACTTTTTAAGGCAGATAGAAAAATAAAATGCCTACCTATGCATAAGATAAAACTGGAGTGTCTGTTTGTAATATCGAAATACCCTTTTTTTTTTTTTATTTAAATCTAATCTCTAAAATGGTTGGACCGATTTTGATGGGAATTTTATTGGCAGCTATCTCATGTAATAAGGAGTAACTTAGGCTACGTTTATTTTAGAAAAAATCTTTTATTTTAGAAAAAGAACACGCGAACGGAGTCGCGGGTGACAGCTAGTATTAAATAAGAATCAGTGCAGTATATGCAAATGTATCCGATTACAATCAAATAATTTTATTTAACACATCAGTGTTTACATTTCGCAAAAACAGAAAATCAGAAAAAAAACACACACAGTACACATAACTACCACAAAAAACGAATTGAATATGTAATATTCGACAAATTAGCGAGGGCTTATACACGGGTATATATACTTAAGTACTAAGAAAAATGCCCTTAAAATTAAACCGGCAGCACTACAATTACGTAGTAGGCAATCATTTAAATACGGTAGGCAATATTTTTCGGCCTATACAATTTACCGAGGGTTTCGGCCTCCAATTATGTGGAAATATAGAACACAGTCCGCAACTTCACAACGACTTAGCTGACGAAACGCTTTTGAATTATACACTCGGACGAGAAGGTTTCGCAGAGCGGTTTTTCCTTAAGGGCCTTTAACTTGTAATTAAATATACGCTTTATAAATTCACTGTATGCTTTAGTATTTATGTTTACGTGTTATAAAATAACATTTTTTATTTATATTCTTAAAATAAGAATATAAAATTTCATGTGCCAAGGAGAACTTAAACTATGATGAGAGTTACACCGGTAGAAGTAGGCCTAGGAAGCGATGGATGAATTGATTGAATTGAATGAAAATTGCGTAGAAGGCGACCGGATCAAGAAGGGTGTGACGACAGTGTTGACAGAAGAACGACTGATATGGACGATTCAAACCTGGTGTGCCAACTCTAAGTGAAAGGGATAATGACAGGAATGATTAAGTTTAAAGGTCATGCATAAGAAGTGAGTGAATTCAGACATGAATACTAATAGAGTTATATGGTAGAATTACTACTGTTGTACTAATATTGCCTATGATATTTCAAGAGATCGTTGTCGATTAAACTGTTTAAACTTTCGTGAGTCATAATTACAACAAAATAAAAACGGATAATTCACGTATATTTAATTCGGTGTCGGCACCGACTAGTTTCCGCGGTGAGAGACAGGCCGCGACCGCGAAGTGATACCAGTTCGACTCACCCTGAAGAAGAGCCCCCCGATGGGCTCGAAACTAGTCGGTGCCGACACTGGATTAAATATACGTGAGTTAACCGTTCTTATTTTGTTAGATCGTTGTTCGTTTCAAGGAATAACCTGATTAATTCATACTTATTGAAAACACGCTGTTCTCGTGCAGCTTCATTCGCATGAATTTTTGTGACACAGAAAAGCTTAGCTTTATTGTTTACATTACGTAACTTTGAATGGAAAATATCAAAATTCAAATGCTGAAATGACAACAAATGCCTTCGCCATTGGCTCGTAATTAGCGTGACCATCCGTTACCATGGCAACCATCCATTACCATGGCAACCATCTTTGCTGCTCTTGGCTTGCAATTGTTGTCCTTTTCTTACATAACTTTTTTTCAATTTATTCAGCCCTTAAGTTTCATGGCGTGAAAATATTTGTGGCTTTCATTACAAAGTAATTATTCAAAAATATGGCTTATAAGTGTATTGTATCAAACTTAATGGTTATCTAATGGTGGTAACTTACGTGGGGAGAAGGGAAGGAAGATTACACGAAGAATCTTTATCAATATCTAAATTAAAAAGAATAACGACTTCGAAATATAAAAAAACACTCATCCAGTTGACCGTCGTAAAACAATAGATCCATCTTGCATAAACCTATCTTTTATAGACGACCGTTATCAGAATATTCTTGGCTACATATTAGCATAGAATATTCAAGTTTAGTGTGATTATCTTAATAAATATGTAGTGCCATTAACAACCAACTAACTATTCTGATTTACATATTTTCCGAAACTTCAATACAAAGTTCACGAACAATCCCAAGACTTAACCCTTTTCGTATCCAATGTAATAATAATTATATACAGTTACTTAAACATCCTATTTGAAACAAATTTTCGTAGTTATGTTACTTCTGCCAGCGATACTACAAGCGCAGAAAAAAAATAGTAGCCTATGTGTTCTTCTTGATTATGTTCAAGATCTGTGCCTAATTTCATCGATATCCGATGAGGCGTTATGCAAATACCTAGTAACAAACATCCATCCATCCATATTAACATTTGCATTTAAAATATTATTAAGAAGTAATATTTATATTAGTGTTTGTAGACGTACAAAAATTAATTTATGTAACATCTAAAATCATCCATCCATCAGCTCACTATAAGTCCCCAACGAGGGGCTCGGAGCCTACCCCTAAGTTAGGGGTGATTAGGCCTTAGTCAACCACGCTGGCCCAAAGCGGGTTGGTTGACTTCACACACATCTTTGAATTTCTTCGCAGATATGTGTAGGTTGCATCACGATGTTTCCTTCACCGTAAGAACGTCGGGTAAATGTACATATGAAATTCGAAAATCAAAAAATAATTGGTACATGGCGGCATTCGAACCAGGACCTGCAGATTACAAATCAAGTGAAACAAGATAAAACAAGACTACTCGCGCCATCGTGTGCCGAGTAGTATAATCGTAAACCGGTGCAGCGCAGCGCAGGCGACGCATCAATGCATTGATACAATTGTACAATTACGCCGCTTGCCGCTAGATGGCTCCGGGGGTCGAACTTCATGCCGCTATCAATGTACATCGCGGTCTACTGACCTCGGACGCATTGGTCAACCTAAGGTGTGCTTTGCGAGTACTGCGCAATAGGGACTACGCTAGGCACTCTTGGTGATTCAACCATTGTTTGAGCATTCAAGGGTCCTCAGGGTAGCACGAACTTACCATACATATATGCGCCTTACCCCTGTTGGGTCATATGTGTGAACGGTGAGCGCGTCTAGAATTGTGAATAGTCTTGCCAATAAATTGTAATTAAGTACCGCTGTTGACTTTTCGTAATCGCCCCCGCCACCCCGTGCTACAACGTCTTATTCTAAAAAAAAAGTTTTTTTCTCAAATAAACGTAGTCCTTATTACATCAGCTACCTGCCAATAAAAGTCCCGTCAAAATCGGTCCAGCCATTTCTGAGATTAGCCGGAACTTATAGACAGACAAAAGACACTCCAATTCTATTTATATGTATTATATATAGATTAAATTATTCTTTATGTCACTTTCTTTCGCTTAAATAAGAGCGCAGAAGACAAAGTCTTCTCTTATACATATTAAAGATGATTGATATCCTAGACCGCCAGGTTCCATCTACACCACCTTGATGGCTGGCTTTCCACAACAGTGCGGTTCTCGCGTAACTTTCTGCCACGCATAGCCGCTTTTTGGAACGGTCTGTCCTCATCGGTATTTATAGACCATTACGATTTATGGTCCTTCGAGAAGGGTGCCTATCTATTTCACAAAGGCGGGCAATGCATCTGTGGTGCCTCTGGTGTTGTAGATGTCTATGGGTGTCGTTGGTCATCTCGGTGTTCTCGCCTGTCGCTTATAAAAGACAAAAGCTTCTAACGTTTGGGTATAGCATTAATTCATTGTTTCACACGAAAATAGGTGATCTATAATTCACGATGGAACCTCTCTTACTCTATCAAAGCATTTCTGAACTAAATTGTATTTAGTTAAAATATCCAGTGGGTAAGCGTGTTTATAGAGTGGATAGGAATTCCTGAACAAGTGTGGTATTCACTTTACGAAACATAACGCTTTGTATATCCTTTGACATAAAGCATAACTATAAAATGTACATTTGTTTACATAAATATTAAATAAATGATTATCAGAATTTTAGAAGTAATTAGTCGTGTTTATTGTTTTTTATTTAAAAGAAGGGAGCAAACGAGCAGCGTGAACACCGAGGTGATCGACACCCATGGACATCCGCAATACCAGAGGAACTATAGATGCGTTGCCAGCCGTTGAGAAAAAGATACGCTTGCTTCTTGAAGGACCCTAAGTCGTAGCGGAAACACCGCCGAGTACAGACCATTCCACAGCGCGGATTATGTTTATTATTTTAGAAGTATTTATAATGATTTAATTATGACTATTTAGTTTATGATTACATATTTTTTTAGTTTATTTTTAAAGGACAAATGTTTAATTTTAATTTTCCCAAGTCCACAATTTAAAAATAATAAAATACAACTAGTTTTTATGATTTTCAACAATTTCTTATTTAAGTTACGCATTAAGTTTAGAAAGTTTCACTTTAAATGTATAACTTTGATGTAGTCACATACATTTTTAATTTCTTAACACTAAATGGGACTTCTGAAGGCCCTAATTAGTGATTCAAAAGTTATTTAAATATTTCTGTGAATAGTCTAGACCCTAGATTATAATAGGCGAGAATATCTCGTGTCAATTAGCTTATAATATTATAATAATTGACAAACAAACTGTAAAATTATTTTTTATTACCACAACCAATAATTTATTAAGCCAATGAAAAATAATTAAGCACGATTATAACGAAAATGCAATGTAATTACGTGTTTTAATTTGTATAAAATAACCTTTATATATGGCATACTAGCGGCCCGCTTCGGCTTCGCACGCGTATAAATCTGATAAATCCCGTAGGGTTCTGCCTGCGTTTGTTGTAATGTAAGCGGAAAAAATGTAATTATTTACGACATCACATTAGAAAACTCTAAAATAACAGAATTTCTCCACTAACTAATGGATGCTATTTTACATATAAACCTTCCTCTTCAATCACTCTATCTATTAAAAACCGCATCAAAATCCGTTGCTTAGTTTTAAAGATTTAAGCATACATAGGGATAGAGAATGCGACTTTGTTTTATACTATGTAGTGATGATTATTGAATATATTATAATCATACAAAGAATGTGTTTGTCGAATATTTTATGCTTCAAAGGCTCGAATGTACGCGACGTTTTCAAACTATGCCATTAAAATATTCGTAAGGAACTTTGTATGGCTTTTGCTTCGTAAAATGCTTAAATCTTA
>JAAOEG020000006.1:7475995-7491527 GCA_011763625.2 Papilio bianor
CACATCGTCTTCCCGCGGTTCTGCACGTATCCCACGCGCAGCGATCAAACTAATAAAAACCCAATTGCATCCCCGCGTTAACACATTAGAATATTTTAAATTAATTATTTTTTAATTTAATATTGATTTAATTTTTTAAAATAATAAACGATTCTATTAAATTATGAAAAAACGATTTCCGATTCGATTATATTATATATGCACTTATATGCACTTAAGGCTAGCGCGTACCATCTTTTGCTCAAATCTTCACTAACACCAGGTGGGGTCGTGGTTAAACGCTGGCTTATCGAACGTATTAAAAAAGAATTAAAAAAAAAAACAGAAATTAACAAAAAAATATAGCGATATAAAAATATTTCACACGGATATAGTATAGTGTAACTTTCAAACAATGAAAGAATGTTTCAAATCAGTTCAGTAGTTTCAGAGCCTATCAATGCAAGCAAACAAACAATCAAATATTTATTTTTTATATTTAAACATATACATATATATTTGAAAAAATCTTAATGGTTACGAAGCAACGATCGTTGGGGCACAAATTAGTTTCATTACGTCAGAAATTGTTTCTTGTTTCTTCTGTCTGTACATCGTTAACGTGATATTATGTTACATAAGAAAGAATATAACTTCATAACAATCATACCAGAGTCATATAAAAGTTGTTGAAACAATTGAACTTATGTTCAAAGCTTAGACAAAGTATTATGTAGATTTGCATATGTATTACAAGTAGTAATATATATTTACTGACTTTTTATGTCTATGCTTTATAAAAGCACTGCGGTAGAGCTTTAACATCTTCACAAGAATACTTCGGCTCGCCCGGTGCAATACCACAATTACACAGATGTGAAGTGGAACAAATTTCGCGTTTCGTCTGATGAGTTTGCGTTCCGGGGGTCTAAGACTAGTCCTCCTCCCATTCCATACTTTTCTTATAAGGACGTGATGGGAAGGGGAAGTGGATTTCACGCAGGAGAGAACGCTTAAGAAGAGGGAATATTCTCTTTCAGTGCGTCTCGTCCTCCGTTGACTAAAGGTAGGCAACGCATCTGCAATTGTGGATGTCTATGGGCAGCGGGCACTTCGCTATTTCAGCGTTCTTAGGTGGCCGCCTGCTCGTTTGATACCTTTTAATATAAAAAAATCTGTTCTCCTTCTCGACCCACTTCTCATAAAGGTAGGATGAACAGGGGAGGAGTTTGTGGCAGAATAGGAAATGTTCTAATCGTGTAAATTCCCTTCTCTGTCCATTGAAAGTAGGCAACTCATCTGCATATGCAGAACCTGTCCGTTTGCCATCTTACGCTATAAAAAATAATTAAAAAATTGTGAAAAAATTAAAAATTCAAAATAACGGAAGCTAAGAGGGTAAATGTTACTAGTAAATAAGCTAATGTTTATTTATTAGAATGTAAACAATATTTGTACAACATTGTATTGTGAATTCAAATATAATCTGTAATACGTTCCAATGAACTAGTATTGAAGCGCAGATGTTTTGGTTCTCCAAATATCGAGATCTTGCCTTGATTAATTATTCTCGATTCATTTATACAATGTCTATTGCAATTCAAAAGATATTCTAGAAACTATTTTATTAAAATAAAAAAGTAATTTATGTATTCTTTTACTATTTATGTTTTTTCTTATCTATACATATAATAAAATTCGAGTGTCTGTTCGTAATATTGGAATAACCGTTTATTACTACATGTATATGAATATATTGACGGTACATACACCAATGTGACGGACGGACGGAGTCGCGGGCGACAGCTAGTCTATTATGATATTTTTGTTTTCTTTTAATTGGAATTGTAGTGTTTTTTAATGTTATATCTTTATAAAATTGTTTAGAAAGTTATTGTTAATAAAGGACACGCAATGTATGACGGTCTCTAATTAAATTTTGTTAACGTTGACAACTACACAGCTGGGAACTCAAGCTTTGCGTTGTTACGCGTAGATTAAAATGTTTCGTATATTTGTTTTCATTCGTTTAAATGTCTTAATTAAATAAGAACAAAAAATAAGTATTAACCATAAACTGTTTCAAATACATTTTACTTTAAACACACATGACGTCACGTTATTTATTAAAAAATAACAACACAAAAAACAGGAAGCATATAACTGCCTTTAATGTTGAAGTAAGCTGCACGAACTGCAGGGGTTAGGTTTCTCTTTTTCTTTTTCTCGCTGTCCAGAAGGATTCTTCAATCTTCTATCAATAGGCAAGTTTGATGTATTGTAGATATCATCATCAACCTGCCCTTGTCCCTATGGAGGGTCGGCACAGTATGTACTACTCTTCCACACATCCCTATCAGCCGTCATATCTGAATTCACACCTTTCTTACGCATATCCTCTTGCACACAATCCATCCACACTTTCCTCGGTCTTCCTCTACCTTTGTATCCATCCACATGTAACGCCATTATGTATTGTAGATATATGCACCGTATACATAAAAAAGTCCCGCAGGAACCAATCCAGATAAAAAGGCACAAATAAGAACGTGTGCAGAAAAACGTATCTGGTGACGTCTGTCCTCCTTTTTTTGTTCTTTTTTGACATCCCTCAATGTTGCCACCGGTTAAAAAATAAAAATTTCCAGGATAGAACACAAGCATAATAAAAACATTAAATCTGTCTAAGACTGAGTAAAAATAAAAAAAATTATAATTAAATGTGGATTTTACACATTACAAGTGGTATACGCCAGGAACACCAACTTCCGTTGCACGAATTGGCCGGCTCGCCCGGTGTAATACCACGAGCACGCAGTAGACAGGCGTGAAATAGAAGTAATTTCGCGTTTCGTCTGATGAGTGTGGTGCTGGAGGCCTAATTATAATTCTCTTTCCCTTCCCACACTTTTCTTATAAGGAAAGGATGGGAAAGGAAAGTGGATTTGACGGAGGAGGGGACGCAAGGGGGATATTCTCTTTTTGTGTGTCTCCTTCTCAGTCAGTCAAAGGTAGACAATGCATCTGCAATAGCGGATGTCTATGGGCAGCGGTCCCTTCACTATTTTAGCGTATTCAGGTGGCCGCTTGCTCTTGCCACTTAATAATATGAAAAAAAATATGACACCTGGCGAAGATTTTTGACAGATCACTGTTCTTGAAATATTAATACGCGTGAACTTGCGAAATACATCATCATCATCATCTCACTTTACGTCCCCACTGAGAGGCTCGGAGCCTACCCTACGTTACAGCTGACTAGGCCTTAGTCAACCACGCTGGCCCACTGCGGGTTGATTGACTTCACACATATCTTTTAATTTCTTCGCACATATATGCAACATCACGATGTTTTTCTTCACCGTAAGAACGTGGGGTAAATGTGCATATGAAATTTTAAAATCGAAAAACACATTGGTACATGGCGGGATTCGAACCAGGACTTGCAGATTACATGTCAAGTGCTTAGCTCCTAAGCCATCGACGCTCTTGCGAAATGTAATCTTGACCGAAAATTCTATACATTTAATAAAATTGAAGTGTCTGTTTGTAATATTGAAATAACAGTTTTTTACTACGTGTATATGAATATATAAACGGTACATACACCAAAATAACAATTTTTAAAATTTTTGTCTGTCTGTCTGTCGGTCTGTTTATTCCGGCTAATCTCTGAAATGCCTAGACCGATTTTGACGGGACTTTTTCTGGCAGGTAGATGATGTAATAAGGAATAATTTCGGTTACGTTTATTTTAGAAAAAAATGTTTTATTTTAGAAAAATATGTGCGGACGGAGTCGCAGGCGAGAGCTAGTAAGTTAGTAAAAGAGTACTTATACAAAAGCAGATGGTGGTGATTCATATTTATGGTATAACGTATAACATTGTCGTCCATAATACTAATCAGCGGCGGTCAAAGACTTAAAACAGGTGTTTAACTATATTATTTTGGATTATATATAGTTTCTACAAAGAAAAAAAGCATTTAGACGAAGCAAATAAAAGTAAGCGCACTTAGGGCCCTTTCGTATTTATTAAAGGAGACAAAATAATGTCATGAATACCCACGAAACAAGGAAAATTCTGTTCTTGTATTACGTCTATATTGTACAATTATTGATATTTTGGAGTCGGTGTCGTTGTCCTTCTTTTGAAAGTCGGTTAAAAATGGCAAATTTATTCTAATATAAATATTGAAGACGCGGTAAAGAAATAAAAGGATAAAATAAATTAGCTTATTTATTCTTAATTTACTTAATATGTTGTTTCACAGGAATCATGATTTCATGAAAAGGAATTCCTTGGGTCTTAAATACAGTTGTAATAGTTAAAGCCATTTCAGAGATTAGCCGGAACAAACAGACAGACTGACAATGACAAAAATATTAACTTTGATGTATGTACCGTATATGTATATATTCATATACATGTAGTAAAAAACGGTTATTTCAATGTTACAGACACTCCCATTTTATTATATGTATAGATTATATTATAATATATACAAAGGCATAGTATCACAATTTATTCTAAGCTTATTCGATGACGAAACGATTTCTTTGTGACCCTGTGATCGTGTCTTCTTTACTTGATTGGACAAGACACGAAAGCCGAAATCTATTTGACTTGCAAATGTCGGAGCACAAAGAAAACAAGACAATTAATTCGGGAACAGTTACTTGTGTTCGATATCGTGTTTGTTCAGTTTTATTACTTGTTAATCCTATAGATTATTTCGACTATCATATTTCAAATATCGCTAAGTATGCTCATGATACTACGATAATACTACGAAGTGATTTTATTGTTAAAGAAGTATAAATAATTTTCATGAGTTGTATCGAAGACTAGCTGTCGCCCACGACTCTGACCGTGTGTTGTTGTTCTATTATAAACTATTTTTTCCTAAAATAAAAGTAGACTAAGTTACTCATTATTACTGGTGTAATAATGAGTAACTTAGTCTACTTTTATTTTACTGGCTACCTGCCAAAAAAACCGTCACAATCAGTCCAACCATTTCAGAGATAAGCCGGAAAAAACAGACAGACACAGACAAAAAATGTAAAAATCATTATTTTGGTGTATTTACCCTATATATATTCATATACATATAGTAAAATACGGTTATTTTTATAATTTTATAATATGTATAGATGCTTTATTTTTCGCATTAATAATCTACTGATAAGTTTTGACTAAAATTAAAAGAAAATTAGTATCTCAATTTTGTGGTCTGTTAATTCCAATATGACCATCCTTTATTACGTCACAACTGGCGTTTATTATTCCATTTTTAAACGTTGAAAAATAAAATTTTAAATCGAAATGAAAATAACAAATTAACAATATTGTTTACTACTCGATTCCCTCGGGAACCATTCATTTGTGTTCAGCGTTTCCAAAACTATATACAAATAAATAGCTTTTTCATCTAGCTTTATTACCAGCACTCGTATATTTTTACTTTCGATACAATTTTGCAATTTTTATTTGAATACACAAAGTTTAATTACCGGTTTTTAAGTAACACTTTTATAGTTGGGAAGATAAAAATTGTAAAGGCATTGACAGAGTTATGAGAATATAAGTTAAAATAACAAAAAGATAGAGACGAGTAAAAGGACACTTGTAATATTCTTAACCTGTTAACAATGAACACAATGAGTATAAGTTTTATAGTATTTATATGAAATTTTGTTTATCATAAATTTCACCAGGAAATGTACAAATAATTCTAGAAACATCTGAAGATAACACCTGGAAATGTTCGAAGAATAGTCAGCATTATCATTCTTATTTGCAACAGATGCACGTTCGAAATGTTGCAGCCTCTTTGCTTAAATTCTTTTACGTTGAATCGAGTTTCTGTAAATTTATTTGATTTGAATTTGTATAATGTTTGTGAATTTAACAATAGCTTGTAGATATTTATTACTTCTTTGATATAAAAAAATAATAATCCATATCCATACATATAATAAGATTGGAGTTTCTGTTTGTAATAATGAAATAACCGTTTTTTACTACATGTATATGAATACGAGGGTACATACAACAAAATAGCATTTTTTACAATTTTTGTCTGTCTGTCTACTTATTCCGGATGATCTCTGAAATGGCTGGACCGATTTTGACGGGACTTTTATTGGCAGGTAGCTGATGTAATAAGGAGTAACTTAAGCTATGTTTATTTCAGAAATGTTTTAAAAATTTTAGACGGAGTCGTGGGCGACAGCTAGTTGCTAATAAAACCATATTATTACAAATAACTTTTTCCATTAGAAAAAAATTAAAAAGATTGATTATGCATATGAGAAGAGAAGAAATTTAAATATTGTGATAATGAAAACATTACGTATGTAATTTAAATAGTATAAGCATAATATATGAAATTATAACTAAAATAATATCTATTCAGTAAAGAAATAAATATCAAAGGTTACAACGATATTCAATTTACGACGGAATAATAATACAAAAATAATTTAATAGGCCGGAGAACAGAGATCGCTAAGCTTTTGAATAATTAAAATCAACGTTACGAAAACAGTTCGCTGCCTAAGTAAACTAATGTTCGGAATCGGAATAACATTGCAAAATAAACAATCTGAAATTTATATTAATTTACATGAAGTATAATTCCAGTCATCATAATCAGACTTTATCTGCTCACTTCTGGATAAAAGCTTTCCCCAATAATTTAACAGTGGTAGAGACCGCTTTAACATCTTCGCACGAATAGGCCCGGTGCAATTCCACGACCACACAGAAGACAGACGTGAAGTGGAAGCAATTCCGCGTTTCGTCTCATGAATGTGCGTACCGGAGGCCTAATACTTGTCCTCTTCCCCTTCCCACTGTTTCTTATAATGAAAGGATTGAAAGGGGAGGTGGATTTCACGGAGGAGAGGACGCATAGGAAGAGGAAACATTTTCTTTCAGTGCGTCTTCTCCTCCGTCGATTAAAGGTAGGCAACGCATCTACAATTGCGAATGACTATGGGCACCGATCATTTCGCTATTTTAGCGATTTCAGATGTCCGCTTGCTTGTTTACCACCTTGTAATATAAAAAAACCTTATAAAATACGCAGTCCCCAGCCTTTCTAATCCAAAAACTTCACACTGTGCACATTAAGTTTTCGCTCCACCTGGAGCCACTTCCTTGGCCTCTATTATAAGAGTTTCCTTCCCCACCTGGCGTCATTGGGTCGACAGATTTGACTTTGGGAACTGGCTTTGGGAACTATGTCGTCTACTGTGGTTCTCCCTTGAATTCCTTTAGTCTAGATAATATACATATTTTTTAAGTTTATTGACTAACTGAAAAGAGGATTTTGGCATTAAAGATTCAGAATCATTATTTTTCATTACTTTTCAGGTACTAAATGACTTGACCGATTTTAAGGCGTAACTTGTCATTCGATTAAATATACCAATGGTCGGCAAACTTAGTAAGCCATAAATGATTTTTTTTTAAATTAAAAACGTTTGGAGCCAAATTTGCTTGTTTAGTAAACTTTTGACTAAATAACTTATGTATTTGCTTGCACCGTGGAAAGTTTGAGTAAGTCAGGTTTGTATGTTGTTTTTAATTTGAGGCATAATTCCAAGTTCTCATCAATAAGACTTTTTAGTTTACTCTTGATTTTCTTACTAAGATTTGTTAATGAAAATTTCTTGGACTTATGTGCCAGAGCCGCACATAAGGAGGCAAAGAGCCACATGCGGCCTGGAGCCGTACTTCGCCGACCACTGGTATAGATCAATAAACTTATTTGACCCGATGGGCTTAAGTCAAACTCAATTATTACAGCTCACTAGCGTCTCCTGCCATAATGAAAAAAGTGTCACAAATAACTTTTCGTACTGTAGCTGTATTGTGATTTTATTCTTACATTTTTATTTTATTACCTTTACTGACCGCGATAGCAGCACCACTCAAACTGGGCTTGATAACTTTTCTTATAAATGGTCTAGCTGTCGCCCGCGACTCCGTCCGCGCGTTCTTTTTCTAAAATAAACGTAGCCTAAGTTAGTCCTTATTACATCAGCTACCTGCCAATAAAAGTCCCGTCAAAATCGGTCCAGCCATTTCAGAGATTAGCCGGAATAAACAGACAGACAGACAAAAATAGTAAAAAATGGTATTTTGGTGCATGTACCGTAGATATATTAATACATATAGTAAAAACCGGTTATTTCTATATTACAAACAGACTCTCCAATTTTATTATATGATAATATGAATGGATTCCTCTGTAAGAATAGGTTAATATCTTCACAAAGTTGTCATTGTATTGAAATATCACATGTTAAACCTCTTTTCCACTAAGCAACAAGATTTGCGTATCTAGCGCCGCAATCGCCCCCAAAATCTCAAGTCCTGTAGTTTCTGATAAACTGACAAATATTATTCTTATAAAAAAATGTTTTAAGATAAAGTCAATCTCTTCACAGTCCACTGAATACCTTTTATGAATAATTCATTCAAGAGACAAAGTAAATACTGAAATTAATTGCTTCGGAAGGGCTTGGATTTATTTTCATTGTACATTTTTTTCGCACTTTTGTGGAGATTTTAAGTCTTTTATTAAAATATCTTTAATTTGATTCAGGTTAAAATTAAAATTAACTGTCACGAAACTTAAGTGATAACAACAATATTTTTTTTTTACCAGCGAACGACTCCGTCCGCGCGAAATTAAAAACAACCTTGTTAGTTTCCTATGTGTTTTTCCAGACTATGTTCTATATCTGAGCCAAAATTCATCGAGATCCAAAAGGTTTCGAAGTTAAATGTTGAACGTTTAGATGGATGGATATTTGTTTGAACGGCTCACCAACCGTTCTGGGGATACCTACCTTCTTATTCCATCCATCTAGACAATAGTATGTATAATATTAGTAAGGTTTATTATTATTTATTTTGAACATCGGTGGCTCAGGGGCTAAGCACTTGACTTGTAATCTGCAGGTCTTGTTTCGAATCCCGCTTTGTACCAATGTGTTTTTCGATTTTAGAATTTCATATGTAAATTTACTCGACGTTCTTACGGTGAAGGAAAACATCGTGATGCAACCTGCACATATCTGCGAAGAAATGCAAATATTTGTGTGAAGTCAACCCGCATTGGGCCATCGTGGTTGATTAAGGCTTAGACACCCCTAACTTGGGGTAGGCTCTGAGCCCCTCAGTGGGGACGTATAGTGAGCTGATGGTATATTATTATTACTCTCCGTCATTCACTATGGAAATCCTTGTATTTTCCTTTGTTTTCTTCTTGAATTGATAACTACAGAAATTAAAACTCAGCTTTTTAAAGTAAAAACTTTGATGTTAAGTGTTTGCACTAGTTCTGCTTTCAGACCCGGCTAGCTGAGTGCTGCATTAATATTTGTTGCATAAATTGAGTACCGGCTTCTAAAGTGATAAGAACTTGCTTGCATTAATATTATGATTCGCGCCTCATTTACCAGTAATTATATAAACTGTTTAAAATTTGTGTTTATTTCCAACTTAATTTTCAATAATGTAAACTTAATTAAAATTGTTTAACTCGACACGATATTGCACTTTACCATTTATTTCACAAATAGGTTTACAAGGATTCCTAAACATTTTAATACCTCAATAAATGCGTAAGTTTAGATGGATGGATGTTTGTTAGAGTTTGTAGCCTAAACTGGTGAACGGATCTCAACGAAATTTTGCATGGATTTAGAGGATAGTCTGGAAGAACAAATAGGCTACGATTCCGAAAATAGTTACAGTTCCCGAGGGATACCTACTTAGTTTTTTTGTTATTTACATATTAACTCGATAGTTCCCCAACAGTTCAACATATCTTACTGATATTTAGCACAGATATACAAGATAGTCTAGACTAACATATAGGATACTAAGTTTTATTTTAATTTCACGCAGACGGAATCACGAGCGACAGCTAGTTTTGTAGGTAAATATGTCGCAGTCAGAAGAAGAAATCAATAAGAATTCAACTCGAAATTTTTAACAGTGGTAGAGCCCGCTTTAACATCTTGCACGAATGGGCCGGCTCGACCGTTGTAATACCACGACCAAACAGAAAACAGGCGTGAATTATAAGTAATTCCGCGTTTCGTCTGATGAGTGTGCGTTCCGTGCGTACGGAGGCCGTCTTACGTAAACTTGGATAATACAGTATTTTTCATTAAATTTTATTTATTAAATATATATAGCTATTATCCATGTTGTTGTTTGTATTATCCATGTTTACGTAGTATATACTTTTTCGTTTAAGTTTATGTTTCTTAATGAAATATAAATAAATTAATAAAAATAATTTATTTTATTTTAAGGATATTTAATTCCTATCATGCACAATTTATTTCAGTTAGCAAGCGTTTTTATCTTCCGAGATATTCAAACTTTCTTAACTTTATTTCTTAACCGATCCTTAATTTTTGCTCACGGCTGTATATTCATATACTTATAAGTCGGTTTTTAAAATATTAAAAACGACACTCCAATTTTATTATACGTATAGATCATGCTGGAAATGCAAGAAGAGATAGATTTTGGTAATTTTTGTTTATAATAATGTATATTGGCCGCATAATTGATATGATGTGGCTTCCAGCTTACTGTCGATAACCATAAATAGCTTATCAATAAATTGATTCTCTTTCATTTAACTGATAATGAATACGATACATTTAATTTAAAACATATGTGGTTTCAATTAAAGTCCTGAATAAACGAATCGCGGCACGATTTGTTTGGTCGCTTCATCTAACAGGCCTTTATTAAAACTGTTCGTGTGCGTAGCGCAGCTGTGCTGATTAAGTACGCATAGAAATAACCTATATTTAATTTCCACATAAAAAATCGACAGGTTATGTTTATAAGGTAAAAAAGAAAAGAATAAATATTAATGACCCAATACTCAAAGTCTAAAGGAATCATTATGAACGCTAATGTGATTATTTTGAAAAATCTCGCAGCCAAAATAATGCTACGCACTAGATCCTACACTGCTTTTTATTTCAATTTTCACAATTTTAGTTTTTATATAATACTTTATTTTAAATTGGTTTATTTCAAATTAATTTAAATTCTCCTCGGTGGATAATAGCATACTTTTCATTCCTACTTGTTCTCAGGTAAAAAAGAGAAAGCATCGTTCAATATCTTAGTGTTTTTTTTTTTGGATTTTACTAAAACATTTCCACTAAGGATTTGATAATCCTTCAATAAAGATATCCTTTTGGTAGCCGTAAAATTCGGGATCCATTTAGATCCATATCTTCGAAGACGATTGCCCCGATTCCGACAATTTCTAACTTGAGGACGAACAAACTTCATTATTATTCTTTGTTAAGATAAACAATGTTCTGTATTGATTACAAGAATGATAAACTCGATATCACTACATACTATAATACAAAGTCGCTTTCTTTGTCCCTATATCCCTATGTATGATTAAATCTTTAAAACTACGCAACGGATTTTGATGCGGTATTTTTAATAGATAGAGTGATTGCAGAGGAAGGTTTATATGCATAATAACATCCCTTAAATAGTGGAGAAATATTGTATTACTGAAATTTTTGAGGTTTCTAATGTAATGTCGTAAATAATTAAATTTTTTCCGCTTACATTGCAACAAACGCAGGCTGAACCCTACAAGATTAGCGGCGGCAGAAGCCGGATCGGCTAGTACTATATGATCATGGAATATTCCTGTTTTATTTTTTATTTTTTCCTACATATTCCATTTAACTATATAAATAAATCTTTCTTGCCTAATTTTAATTCATAGAAAATATATATAATTTTAAAATTCAATTACAAATAAATATTTTAGATTAACTATCACAATATATGGACTATATATAATGCATGATTATACGTAGATATTTATCGTTTTTCATTTGTTATAGGTACTTAAGTCTGTAATGTAAGTAATTTTTAATCCGTTTTAGAATATGTAGGAAAAAATAAAATTTAACAGTGGTAGGGCTCGCTTTAACATCTTCGCACGATAGTTCGGCTCACCCGGTGTAATATCACGACCACACGAAGGACAGGCGTCAAGTGAAAGTAATTTCGCGTTTTGTCTGATAAGTCTGCGTTCCGGAGGCCTAATACTGATCCTCCTTCCCTTTCCACCCTTTTCTTATAAGGAAGGGATGGGAAGAGGAAGTGGATTTCACGGAGCCCCTCCTCCGGTTTAAGTGGAGCAAATATTCTTTTTCAGTCCGTTTCCTCCTAAGTTTATTGAAAGTAACCTATCTGCAATTATGGATGTTTATGGGCAGCAGTCACTTCGCTATTTCAGAGATTCAGGGGGCCGCTAGCGCGTTTGTCACCTTGTAATATAAAAAGAATTGCCCGATATGCTGAATTGCATTTCGATAGAGAATATCAAGAAGAACATAACAAATCCATTAATGGAATTTATTATGGGGATAAAAATAACATTTCAATTTTTGTCTTTGAATAACCAATAAATTATATCTTTTCACGCTTCCAGCCGCGGAAAGGTGTTAATTCTGTAATCATATCCGGCCGTCGACAAGGGCCTTTCCGCTTCCACTTGATTGATAGATCCTCGAGTAATCTGTCAAAAGGATATCGGCCACGGGATTGTTACCAAGTGACGGAAAATTAGTACAACCTTCACTGGTGCTTTAGGAAAATAATTCTTGCTCTATAAGCATAATCAGATTTTTGTCTCTTATTTCAGTTAGCTAGCGTCTTTATCTTCCGAGATATTTAAACTTTCCTAAGTTTCTTTCTTAACCGAACCTTTATTTTTGTTAACGGCTGTATATGTAGTAAAAGACGGTTATTTCAACATTACAAATAGACACACCAATTTTGTTAAATGTATAGATATTTAAAACATAGTACTATGTAGTAGAATAATTACATTTAATCATTGACATTCTCCGACGAATGGAATACTAATACAATGAACACCATTAAAGCCTTCTGATCGCATATGAGTTCGATGCATTTATTCATGTCATGGAATAATGCCGACCACTGTTACCTTTCGTTTATGAATATCACGTGGGAAAATACACGAAGCAACACCGAAAATAGATTCACATTTGAATATAACAAAGAGTTGCATTTATGTATGTACATTTTAACTTAATAATCATCATTCAGATAAATTTGGAGAATGTTTTAATTACCGTATCTCATATATGGCAACTAAAAACAGATAATAATTAGGTTCGCCAGATAGACAAGGATAATTTAATCTTTAGCGTAAAGATTTATTTCTAGTTTTGGAAACTTGACAAAATAACTAGTATTTAATGTTCATCAAATAATTTTATTTCAAAAGGAAACGAAAAGCTTTCAAAGTACACAATTATGATACAATTACGTATCACTTAGGTTTTCCTCCTGTAAACTTTTTAAGAAGTTCTTTGTTTGAATTCCCTCGTTCGCTTGTAATAAAGTTATTTTAATATCTTTGATTGTTATATCTGAGAAGAATGCTTTAAATTAAATGTCTTATTTCCTTTTTAGAAAATGGAAAGGATTTATTTCCACAAACAAGTATAATGTATTTTATCCGAATTGCTTTCTTTATTTCAAAGATTCTTTTGCAATGCATAAGTGTATTACATCAAGTTTCGAATTTCATATGTACATTTACCGGAGGTTCTTACGGTGAAGGAAACAACGTGATGCAACCTGCACATATCTGCGAAGAGATTCAAATATTAGTGTGAAGTCAACCAATCCGCATTGGGCCAGCGACGTTGACTAAGGCCTAGTCACCCCTAACTTGGGGTAGGCTCCGAGCCACTCGGTGTGGACGTATAGTGAGCTGATGGTAGAATAATATCAATACGTGAAGCGAAAACTTACAGACGATAACGCTTTATGGAGTAATTTGATTGTTTTAAATAAATAAAGAAATTCATACTGCTATTAATACGCACAACTTATGCCCTACACTTAAGGGGTAGGCAGATAAAATAGATTTCCATTAGCCTCTAGGCACACCTCCCTAACCTATTCCAAATACATCTACATATCGTCAGTTTCCAGTGTTTCTATCAAGGAACAAATATGGATGAATTTATTTAATAGTGGAAAGGGGCAAACAAATGAGTGAATAATACCAGTCCCACTCACCATGAAGAACCCTCGATGGACTTAAACTAGACGGTGCCGACACTAGAGTAATTATACGTAAGTAACCCGTTTTATTTTTGTTATAATAATGTCTCACGAAAGTATAAATAGTATAAGTAACGGATAGGCTAATATTATTACATCCGATATCCATGGATATCTGCAACAGCCGAGAAACTAGATGCGTTCCCGGTCTTTAATGGAGGCCTTCGCTTACAAAGTAAATTTCCCTTTTTCTCATACTAGCTGTTGCCCGTGACGTCGTCTATGCGGAAATAAAAAGATATTGTTACGTAACCTATGTATTCTTCCAAATAGTGTTCTACAACTGTACCAAATTTCATCCAGATCTACGAAGCCGTTCTGGAGACACCTTGTAACAAACATACATCCATCCATCAAATTAAACATGAAAATATTTATAATATTATTGTAGTAACATACTAAATATGATGATATGAAAAGAAAGAACAATAGTAAAATAATAAGAAACTGGAGAGTAAAGATGCTGGGAGATCTGAGGCACGTGAATCTTCTAATCTCGATAATATAACGAAAAATATAAGGGAATAGAAATAGGGGAAGACAAAGAATAACATATATGGAATAGATACAGGAAAAGAACAATCGTGGCGTATCAGGAGGTAAAGAGGATGGTACAAGAGAGGGAGAACTAGAAATTGCTCCATAGACAAAAACGCAAGAATTCTTAAGTTTAAAACAACTAGGTATGATGGGGATCGATGGAATAATCAACCGTATGAAATATAATTGATTTAAATTTGATGGATAATAGCACGCTGTATAAAAGGTTCTTCTAAAAGCTTAATAACAATAAATACAAATGAATAATAAAAGACGAAAAGGTTCATACATTATTCAACAGAATTTTTAGCAGACTCAGGTGGTTTGAAAACGTTTGAATTGATGTTATTGACGTCGAGGCATTCAGAGTTCACAAGTCCAGACAGGACCACTCAGCGGTAAATGTATTTGTTTTCAACACAGGGCTTCTAAAAAATATTTATCTTGAGTTCATTTAGTCAAGTGGATTCCTTGATTATTACATTTCATATTCAATTATACTCTGTGAAATTATTTATGTACTGTTTAAAACTTAAAAAAAAGCGTATTAAAAGTGAGTGTTCAAAATTGGTGAAGCGAAAATATTTCAGATTAATATGCTACACATTTTAAGAATACAGCCGTGAGGAAAAATGAAGGGTAGGGTAAGTAAGAAGGTTAAGAAAGTTCGAATATCTCGGAAGATAAAGACGCTAGGTAACTGAAATAATTTTTTGTTTAGATTTTAGTACTTAGTAAGACAGTAAAACAAGCGTACAAACATCTGTCACGATCTAAACAACTCATAAGTCAACTTCAAGACACAGCTGGTCTCACAAG
>JAAOEG020000006.1:7528925-7540181 GCA_011763625.2 Papilio bianor
ATACAGGCATCGATAAAATAGTTTATGCCTGCGTTTACCGTACGCACAGCGGTGACCAGGAGACATCTCGTCTATTCCAACACCTCAGTGAAGCCGCTGATAAAGTCCAGCACCGGTACCCTACGGTACAACTTGAGATTATATTTCATCATGAACCGTTGAGCTGTTCTGGAGATACCTTCGAATGAATATCCATCCATAAAAACTTCCATCCATAAAATTGTTGACAGTGGTAGACGCCAGCAACACCAACATCGGTTGCACGAATTGGCCGGCTCGCCCGTTGTAATACCACGACCACACAGAAGACAGGCGTGAAGTGGAAGTAATTCCGCGTTTCGTCTGATGAGTGTGCGTCCGGAGGCCTAATTTTAATCCTCTTTCCCTTCCCACGCTTTTCTTATAAGGAAAGGATGGGAAAGGAAAGTGGATCTGACGGAGGAGGGAATGCAAAGAAAGGGGGAAATTCACATTTTTGTGTCTCCTCCGTCAATCAAAGGTAGGCAACGCATCTGCAATAGCGGATGTCTATGGGTAGCGGTCGCTATTTGAGCGTATTCAGGTGGCCGCTTGCTCGTTTGCCACCTTATAATATAAAACTTTCGCATATATTAGTTAAAAAACAAAATAATATAATACCGAAGGATATATATAGAATTAATTGTATTTTTAAAACTCCATAAAAATAATCAGGTCATTGACATCAAAGCGTTACTCCTTAATATTATGTATCAAAATCCATGAATAAATATTATACGTAAAGTTGAAGACACTTTCGTATTCATTTATTTTTAGTACCGACTTGTGGGCGGACGTGTGTAGTAATTTATCAGTCTTTCAATTTGTTATACAAACAACCATTGTCTTACCGTTATTACTAAATAATATTCTGCAATATCATTTTCTACGTCGTAACTATAAGTATTTTTGCCTCTATTCTCTTAAATCTATATTTTTAAAATATACAGTTCTAAAGAAAACTTTGTAGCATTGTACTTCTTATGTCTAATAATATAGTCGACGTGTTATCAACAAAGTGAATCAAATAAGTGATAATTTAGGGCGATAATTCGACGCTTTTCCATACAAAAATATCGATACCATTCAGTAAGAAAATAATGACATGCAGGTAAGCAAAGTAGTAGTGATGAAGTTGTGGTTTCAGGTTTGGTTCGTGTTATCCTTTTTATAACTACATGAGTTATTTATATAACCTAAAGTAATTAATATATCGCTTAATTAAGCTAAGTTACTGTTCATATCCTTTTGAATAAACATCACGAGGTAGTCAACTGCATCATTGTTTGCGGCTTGATTACACGTCTGAGAGGCAATCCTATTTAGCTATCGAGTAACGATGCAAATCTCTGCTCTAGACTGTTATGTTATTTATAGAAATACTGGTTGTCGCCCGCGACAACTTCCGCGCGGAATTAAAATAAAACTTCGTGTCCTATGTGTTATTCCACGCTATGTTCTATATCTGTGCTGAATTTCAGTAAGATATCTTGAACATGTGAATTACAAAAAACTACGTATCCCTCGGGAACTTGTCTATTTTGCGGGATCAAAAGTAGTCTTTGTGTTCTTCCAGAATATCCTCTACATCTATGCCAAATTTCATCTGGATCCGTTCAGCGGCTTAGGTAACAACCTCTAACAAACATCCATCCATCCATCTAAACTTTCGCATGGTACAATAATTTTTCAATTACATTAGAGAATTCGATGATTACAAAAATATGTGTCAGTATCGAATGGGGACAAAATTAAAAGCTCTAAGTAGGTGGCGCCAGCGGCAAGTGGTCTTCTGTCACATATGCATACGTCACTATTGAATGGAAGTAGCAAGAATTATGGTAATAGCAACGTTTCTTAACTCCTCGCTCACATTCAACCATCGCGGTATACAAGATAGAGGTGGTGAATAATGTCGCGGCGTTCGGGAAACGGGGCAATGCTAGGTGGTCGAGGAGTGGAGTAATGTGCCATGTGTAACCTTTCTTTAGTCTTCAAATGCTGTTAAGAATAATATCAAATAATAATAGGATATAATAATATTAGATTAACTCATAAAAATACAAATGATATAATGTATCGAATAAAGTATCGAATGAAACATCGAATCATCAATCACTACAAACATCGACGCTTGCGGCGAATGGTCGCAGCGACAACTTGTACGTATTCATCTACAATTTTCAATTAAGTAGTGCAAACCATCTGAGCCTCCTGTTAGTGAGCTACAAAGCAATCTCATTAACAAAGGCATTTTTAATATTTTGACAGTCGAAGACTATAAAATTAGATTAAAAAACCATAACACCAAAGAACAACACGTCGGACGTACAACGAAATTCATAGAGGAAAATACAATATCGATATTTTCAGCACCTCCATATGAAATTTAATAAACAAATTTTAACTGCTCTAGAGGCACAGACACCAACATAATGTTGATTTAAAATTTCACTTTACTTGCTTGTTTACTAATAATGCTGTATATCTCTTGGTTTACGTAAGATAAAAAAATAATAACGACACGTTATCCCATACACAATCAATTTTGGTCGTGCTGGCGTCTGTAGTAAGCAAAAGGCAGTAAGTAAGCAGTATTATAAGTTTCCAAGTTTCAAATTTTCCATTGTCACCCAATCTGATAATAATAACGAAGTAGTGGCCCGAGCCGTAATTCGTGAGGGAGCCCTCGAGCTTAGTTACTCTTAAACGAGATTTAGGCTAAGCGTCATCTGCGCTCGGCCACCTCAAGCCCGGTGAAGCTGTAAATGCCACTGCAAGGCAGACAGTGACTATCCAGTCACAAAAAAAAATGCATTGTCTCTGTATAACACTCATCCGACCTCTTTGGTACCGCGAGAGAGTTTACGCTGCCAAGGAGGTCGGACTGGCCACTAACACGGCACCGCGTGTCGCGGAGGAAAAAATGTAATTAGAACGTAGGAAAAAACAGTTGAATAAAGATGTGAGAAAAGAACGGACCCATTTCATTTAATTTTATTATTTTTAGTTTTTGATAGTTATTGTGTTTATTATACAGTCTCTGAGAGAGATGTGTCTCGATACAGACATACATCTCACGTTTTCAAGGACTTCCCCTATCCCCTATAAATATTGACAATAACATTTACGACTACAAGATTTTATCGGCGAGTTTATTTACTTAACAACTATGTCAAGAAATTAAGAACCTTTTACCGTAGCAAGAAAATTACGTATATAAACTGCTTGCTTAGTTACCTTTTTACTACGAGGCGATAAGGAAAGATAAATGGTGTCAATTTAATCTAACGATATCCTGCTCAATACTGTCGGCGCGTCTACAACTTTTTACATCATGAACTTAACATTCCTTACTTATCTTTTTAAAAAGATATTTTCCTTTGCAAGCAGATTATCTTTTATCTGTTTTGAAAATGGATAAAATTTTATTGTTCCGAATATAAAGATTGACTTTTAAACACTTTTCTATACAGTGGTAGAGCCCGCTTTAACATCTTCGCACGAATGGGCCGGCTCGCCTGGTGTGCACGACCACACAGAAGACAGGCGTGAAGTGGAAGTAATTCCGCGTTTCGTCTGATGAGTGTGGTGCCGGAGCCCTAATTTTAGTCTTCTTTCCCTTCACATCCTTGCCTTACTAGGAAAGGATGGGAAGAGGAAGTGGACTTGACGGAGGAGGATACGCATAGGAAGAGGAAATATACTCTTTCAGTGCGTCTCCTCCTTTGTCGATTAAAGTTAGGCAATGCATCTGCAATTGCGGATATCTATGAGCAGTGGTCACTTCGCTATTTTAGCGATTTAAGTTGGCCCCTAGTAACATAAAAAAACACTATTGATAAAAAGGAATATGACGAAGAGGGGCGCGTATGGGCGTCGACAATGTGTTCTTCATTCATCTCTGATTGCATGGATGTCCAAAATCAACCTCACTTTATGTCTGTTGGTTAAATAGCGTAGATAGAGATTAAAATAATCACAAAACATGGCCGTATGGAAAATATGTCAACAGATCGCGTTTGGAACGCGGTAAAGTCGGAAAAGAGGTTCACAACACGTCCGGCCAAATCAATCTCTACTCTGAATCCCCTCCAAAAACGAAACTGCCATTATAACAGCTCTGACTTTTTTTTTATATTAATAGGTGGCAAACGAGCAAGCGGCCACCTGAAATCGCTGAAAATCATCTGAGATTGCAGATGCAGTGCCTACCTTTAATCGACGGAGCAGGAGACGCACTGAAAGAAAGAATATTTCCTCTTTCTTTGCGTACCCTTCTCCGTCAAGTCCACTTTCCCTTCCCATCCTTTCCTTGTAAGATAAGGGTGGGAAGAGAAAGAAGACTAATATTGGGCCTTCGGCACCACACTCCTCAGACGAAACGCGGAATTGCTTCCACTTGTCGCCTGTCTTCTGTGTGGTCGTGGTATTACACCGGGCGAGCCGGCCCATTCGTGCGAAGATATTAAAGCGGGCACTACCACTGTTAAAACAACTTGACACATTAATATTGACAATTCGCTCATGACAGTCCACAGTGTTGCCATCAACTTCCGAATACGCCGAAGTTGAATGAACTTGACGTTCCAATACACACCACGACGATATCGCTGTAGTCGACGCTCTTCAACACATATACTCGTATTATCTTACTTTAGCGATAAATTATTTACTAATGGCTCACTGACGTGACGACTAGAGCTTGAGGCCCATCATGGGTTTTCGGCGTAAGGTTTAAAAGTGGTCGGTACCCAAAACGGAATGATTTTAGTGAATCCGTACAAACTGCACAAATCGGCGAAGAATTTACACACTATGGCAACGTGGTTGTCTATGGCTTAGTTACCCTTAATTGGGTAGACTTTATGCCCTTCGTTGGGGATGTAAGTAAGTTGAGGACATATAAGTAACTAGCTTTCGCCCGCGACTTTGTCCGCGCGGAATAAAGACATACTTAGTAGATATTACTGATTATTATTGATTTCTGACAAATTTTTATTCATACTTAATCATATACAATATTACGTTTAGCTGTCATTTGTGTTTTGTTATTCCGTCAGATGCGTTTTTGTAATACCACGTTTTATAGAGACTGACTATATTTATTTTTGACAAAACCGTAGAAAAAATAAAGTGGGGTAAAAAGTATACTATGTCAATTTTCAGCCAAATCGGTACAGCCGTTCTTGAATTACAAATAGTGTAACTAACACAACTTTCTTTTATAATTATGTATAGATACGTAATAGAACATAAAGTTGAAATATCAATTTCAATTTTTTTTTTTTTTTTTCTATAAAATGGCGTTACCAAAAAAGTCCGCATTTCGTGGAATAATTAATTATGTTTGATCAAAGCATTGTCAATGTCAGTTATTCCGCTAATATTACCTTGTTGGTAATCTCTTTAAACGTAGGTCGGTGCTTGTTTTATTAATTTCTATAATGTTTTTTCTTCATAATAATAATAATTAAATAAGTCCGTGGTGAAATATTTTGTAGGTTTTACTGGTTTGGAAATGTGTAAGCTGTATAAGGAAATTAATTAAGAAACCAGTACATCTATTAAAAAGCGTTGATGGCTCAGGATGGCTCCTGTATTCGAATCGCAATATACCAATATGTTTTTAGATTTTAGTATTTCATATGTACATACTTACGGTGAAGGAAAACATCGTGATGCAACCTGCACGTATCTAATAAATTGAAAGATATGTGTGAAGTCAACCAACCCGCATTGTGCCAGCGTCGTTGACTATGGCCTAGTCAACCCTAACTTATGGTAGGCTCCGAGCCTCTCAAAAACCTATAGTGAGCTGATGATGATGAGAACACCAAATAAATGTTTTCTCTTAACTATCGTTTACGATAAACTTAGCAAAAGTTCTATACGATCTATACTGTACTGTTTTGTAATAAAAGAAATAAAGATTATATTATAATAAAAATTCAACACTGTCAAAAACCTATTGGAATCTATTTGAATAGCTTTTCACGAGGCCATTGTCCACCATTAAATTATACTCTCACAAAGCTCTGCGCACTCAACTGTTTTAACAACATTTTATTCGTATAGAATTCTTTTGTTTAACAAACATTAATTTTATAATTAAACTTGTCATTAATAAGTACAGTGTTTAACATGTACGTGGAATTGCGCTTAATCATATTAATATTACAAATGTTTAGATGGATTATATTTGAAGAATATCCAGAATGGTTCAACGGATCTCGACGAAATTTGGCAAAGATGTAGAACATTGTCTGGAAAAACGTATAGGCTACTTACTGAGTTTTTTTTAATTTCGCTTGTGGTTCGGGCCCCGACCAGGTCGACAATAGCTAGTAATATATTTTATATACATTTACTTATTAAATTATCTATGCATATAATAAAATTGGTGTGTCTGTTTGTAATATTGAAATAACCGTTTTTACTACATGTATATAAATATATATTCGGTACATACACCAAAATATCATTTTTTTTCAATTTTTGTATATCTGTCTGTCTGTCTGTTTGTTCCGGCTAACCTCTGAAATGGCTGGACCGATTTAGACGGGACTTTCATTGGCAGGTAGCTGATGTAATAAGAAGTACCTTAGGCTACGTTTATTTTGGAAAACAATCTTTTGTTTTAGAAAAAAAAACGTGCGGACGGAGTCGCGGGTGACAGCTAGTATATTATATAATTTAATATATTATTATTATTTTTATAGTAGTAGAATATCATAATTCTTGCAGTAAGTAAAATTGAATACTTCCAAATTCTCACAAAACGAGTCACGACAATAAAACGACGAAATAGAAATTATTTAAGAAAAAGGACCTTTGTCTAAATTGGATTTCTCGTTAAAAAATACAGTCAGCTAATGGAATAAGTAGTATTTTCTTAGAAATATGGTATTTAACTATAAGAAGGTATTTCTTATTATCTAATACTAGCTTTTACTGGCGACTACATCGCGCGGAATTAAAAAACCTCGTAAGTGGCTTCTGTGTTCTTCCGGACTTTGATCTATATCTGTGTCAAATTTTATCTAGATCCGTTGTTAGCTTTGGGGATACCTTCTAATAAACTTCTATATAAGCTAACGCATTTATAAGTAAGATTACTGTTTTTATTGTCTAAAAATTACACACAGAATTATACGAACACTCCACTGTTTTTTGTCCCATTCTTAATTCCCTATTCTTTCAAAAAGGCTTTGTCAATTAAAATGAAAGCAAAATCACGTTTTGGAAAAAACTATTTTCAAACGTAAAGACTTTAACAAATAGGTATTTGAACATAACAATGGTTGCGATTTCTTAATTTTAATTCAAAAACATTTTTAAAATTACATACTTTTTATTAAAAGGTACAAATTCCTTACGAATAGTAAAGAATAGAGGTGAAAATTAAAATAGAATTGGCAAGCGGTCCACTCGACAATTCATTTCAAAAGGTGTCAATAACAACGCCTGAAATAATTCATGGCTCTTTGCTTTTTGTCCGTACCCAACTTTGATACGGGCCAGCGATTCATTTAAATAGGAGCGAACTCTTTAATGTTTGCGATTAGGAAAGTTACTTAATTATTAATGGCATTTTGAATAATTTAAGCTCCAATGAACTTTAAGAAATAAAATATACTTAACGCCTTATTTACTAAAAAGTTCCATACCATGTAATCGTCTTTAATTAGTATTTCTAATATTACGACGCGCTGGACGAAGAAAGAAATCGTGGTTGTGAAATATCAAGGAGTGAACGAATATTATCAGAGTAGAACACCTATTCTCTTGGCTCAAAACAGGCAAAAGTTCGCTAAGCTGACGGCAAACTTTATTACAGAAGAATTTTGAGATTGATAATTTTTTTTAAATTTTTTACCTCACTATTTTGAAAAAAACAATTTAAAAAGTACATCTATTAAACTAGTTGATAATTTAAAAGAAACTCTGTCAAGTCAGTTTACCGACGATACTTTTACGTCACAAGCCGAACGCTTAAGCCGATCATGCCTTTCTATCGCTTGTTCCAAGCTCTCGCTCGCACGCTAAGCTCAGGCGAAACGTGACAGTTAGTCATACTTTTTCGTGCGTGCAGCGTTTATCGATTTATAAGACGTTATGACGTCACGAAATTCATGACGATCGCCTGACTATAATTATAAGCGAATAAGAGGTAAATTGGGTTATTATTAGGCTGCAAGAAGTCACATCAGAATCGACATACTTACATACAAATATACAGATATTAAGAAGACACTTGTAGTTATATAAAAACTAGCTGTCGCCCGCGACACCGTTCGAGCAGATGTAAAAAAAATATAATTAGCGGCCTATGTGTTCTTCCGAACTATGTTCTACATCAGTTGTTCTGGAGATCATTCGTCTAAACTTTCGCATTTTTAATATTGAGAAGTTATTATCCTTCTGTCAGTGGCCCACAAAACTTTTGATATGCGTTAAATTCTTCCTTATTAGTCACTTCTGAACCCACTGTTCACTCTTGCGAGTAAGTTTGGACTAACGCGCATTTCTCAAATAAACCTGTTAAGGGTTGCCTTCGTTACAAAATAAACGACAAAATTAAGTGTGTTCGAATAATTCCATTATGAAAGCATTAAAAAGACCGGGCGAAACGATTAATCCTTTATGGCTTGTTAACAATACACCGGATTTGTATTGGAGCGAGGATTATGAAATAATTCTTTTGTTTCGTTTCCATTAATATTTCTTTTATAACAAACTGCCAAAAAGGGTGTCACAAAAGAGTATTAATATCGTTTATTCTCTAACACTTTATTCAGGGTTATTTAGATAAATTGCTACATTAATAAGAAAGCAAAAACTTTAACATTGGTAGACCAGCAGCAACAATATTTGTTGCACAAGTTGGCTGACTCGCCCTATGCAATACCACGACCACACAGAAGACAGGCCTGAAGTGGATTCCTTGTTTTGTCTGATGAGTGTGCGTTTCGGAGGCCTAATATTAGTCCCTTTTCCCTTCTCATCCTTTTTCTTATAAGGAAAGGATGGAAAGGGGAAGTGCACTTCATGGAGGAGGGGACGCATAGGATGAGGAAATGTTATCTTTCAGTGCGTCTTCTATGCCGACGACTTAAGGTAAGCAACACATCCGCAATTTGCCACCTTTTTATATAAAAAATCATCGAAACTTAAGAAAATATATTTACTTACATTTTGCTGTTGGTATAATCTATTTAAATGAATATAAGTAATTGACATTAGAACATTTTTAAAAGCATTTTTCAAAGAATCATAAAATTCTATACATTTAATAGAATTGGAGTGTCTTCTGTCTGTCTGTCCATCTGTTTGTTCCGGCTAATCTCTGAAATGGCTGCACCGATTCTGACGGGACATTTATTGGCAGGTAGCTGATGTAATAAGGAGTAAATTAAGCAAGTTTATTTTAGAATAAATCTTTTATTTTAGAAAAAGAACGCGCGGAGTGAGTTGCGAGCCAAAGCTAGTCTTCACTAAAATAGGCAATGAAAATAGCAATATTATGTGAAGTAGGAAAATTATTTTAGATTCAAAGAAAGAATAAAAATATGTCGAAAAAAGTTTTTGCTCGGGCACAAAGGAATGAACGGAACCAGAAAACTCGACGCGGTATTGTATTTTTTATTGTAGACAAGGCAGGTAAGAGTAAGGAAATAAATATTTTGCACTTTATTAAAACACTAGTGGCCTGCTCCGACTTCGCACGGGTCTAAATCTGATAAATCTCGTAGGGTTCAGCCTGCGTTTGTTGCAATGTAAGCGGAAAAAATTTAATTATTTACGACATCACATTACAAACTACGCAACGGATTTTGATGCGGTTCTTTTAACAGATGGAGTGATTGAAGAGGAAGGTTTATATGTATAATAACATTCATATATATACCATATCAATATAGTGGAGAAATACTGTTATTTTTGAGGTTTCTAATGTGATGTCGTTAATATTTTTTTTTTCCGCTTACATTGCAACAAACGCAGGCTGAAACCTACGAGATTTATCAGATTTAGACCCGTGCGAAGCCGAAGCGTGCCGCTAGTTCCTATATAAATGTCGATAACGTAAAACGTTGGTTATTTAACTACAAGGTTTTTGCACTCTGTCTCTAATGTCAATTAAGTTAGTAATTAGTTACCAAACTAGGTAATTGGTAACTTATTTACATCAATTATTGTAATTACGTATGTACGCGTATTTAATTTCTAATTAATATGTAAAACGTAAAAAGTTATCTTTAATGTAATAGTTTTTGCAAGTGTATGAACTATTATTTCATCAACATTATGTTCACCATCATCAGCACCATCATCGTCATCGCCAGCCTGCCCTTTTCTCTACATTGAGTTAATAAACTGTTAAAACTAAATAAACTGTTAAAACGCAATAAACACTCGCCCTGAAGTTGGACCCCCGATGGGTTCGAAACTAGTCGGTGCCGACACCGGAATATTAAACGTGAGTTATTATCATTAATTGGGTTAATACTGTATGAGATACTCTTCCATACATCTCTGATCAGTCGTGATACTACATTCAATGCTTCACACAATCCATCCACACTTGACGAGTGCCGATCGTGACATATCTCGCTAATATTATAAACGCGAACGTTTAGATGGACGTTTTGATAGATTTTGTTGTTGTTGAAGGTATCTCCAGAACGGCTTAACCAATCTCATTGAAATTTGGCACAGTTGTAAAACATAATCTGGAAGAACACAGATTGTACTAAGATTTTTTATTATAACATCGCGCGTTCGGAATTGCAGGCGATATCTAGTCTACATCTATACATATAATAAAATTGGAGTGTCTGTTTGTAATATTGAAATAACCGTTTTTTCCTACATTTATATGAAAATATGTACACACCAAAATAAAATTTTGTAAAATAATATAATAAATAAATAAAGTTTTTAATATTGTCTGTCTGTCCGTTTGTTCCGGCTAATCTCAGAAATGTCTGGACCGATTTTGACGGGACTTTTATTGGCAGGTAGCTGATATAATAAGGAGTAACTTAAGCTCCGTTTATTTTAGAAAAAAATACGCGCGGACGGAGTCGCGGGCGATAGCTAGTATGGTAATAAATTTACACAAATTCAGATAGCAGGCTTTAATAAGGTAGTCGTTGAGATGAGTTATTTGCCACGTAGTATGAATAAACGAATTATTAACATAACAACGAGATTATACTGTTCAATGGAGCGGTA
>JAAOEG020000006.1:7606263-7617922 GCA_011763625.2 Papilio bianor
GCGTTTTTTTTTTCTAAAATAAAAGATTTTTTCTAAAATAAACATAGCCTAAGTTACTCCTTATTACATAAGCTATCCACCAATAAAAGTCCCGTCACAATCGGTCTAGCCATTCCAGAGAATAGCCGGAACAAACAGACAGACAAAAATTGTAAAAAATGTTATTTTGGTGTTAGTACCGCATATATATTCGTATACATGTAGAAAAAAGGTTATTTCAATATTACAAACAGACACTCCTATTTTATTATAATATATGTATAGATAATAATAATAATAAGTAGATAACTACTGTCCGTTTATTTTTATTAATTCGTACATGAAGTTACTTCACTCCACGGAGTCGATTAAGCTAAGAATTGATTCCCCTTAAAATTTTATATATACAGATATAAATAGAAGATTTATGATACAAAAAACTTACTACAGATTATAGCATTTATTTTAAGATTAAATATCATGGCATAGAGATTGCTTTGACGGATTAAAATTCCTTACCATTTGTCTAGGTTGTTGAAAAAACAGAATTAATAAATTTGATATATTCTGTCTTTATGGTCGTAGAGAATTAAAGGAAAAATGGAAAGTAGTATTAAGTTTTTTTATTTATTATTATTAAGTATTGATACCGTTATGTCTCTGTGATCTGGGCATATATGGTTAGAATAACATACTTTGTCTTGATACGACGATAGGCCGAAGACCGCGTTACACCTCCGCTCACTCGACTGCCCGATGTGTCCACATAGCCAACCAAGAATATACATAAACACCACAGATGCTTCGGTCATACCTTTTTTATACAATAAGGGGGCTAACGAATAGCAAGTGATCATCGACGCAAATAGAAATACTTCAATCAGAAGAACTACAAATGCTTTGCTGGCATTTGAAAAGTTGAAACGCTTGCTTTATGAGTAGGAGGTTTGGAAATACCGCTAGGATAGACCATTTCACAACGCGGCTGTACGAGACAGCAAGTAGCGTAACCACTTAATTAAAATTTGTTATGATAACAGTAATACTCAAATGTCTGTTTCCAATAACCTATACCTATATGTACCCTCATTTGAAGATGCAGGACATCTCAATGTATGCTCTCCGTTTGCATCTGAAGTCGAAAGCAAACATTTGTGGCTGTGATTTCCTTTGCCATTTAGTGTAATGGATTTACATATAACTTGTCTGAACAAAGCTTGCTAATGTATTGGATACTTTGATACCGTGTTCGCTGTTGAAATAAACACTTGCAATACAAACAGGACATATTTCTTACGATAGAATGTGAACGAAGAGCGTATTTCAACAGATATATTAGCAACAATTTAAGGAAATAGGCTACCGAGGAATATTATAAAGACACCCAGTTAAATAGCGATATAGGGCTTAGTACCATTATGGTGCTTCTAGACTAATTCCGAGCCTTTTCTTGGAGCCGAAACTGCTTATCGCGAAACTGGAACATTATCGTTTCCCAAAAAAATACATGTCACTAGTTTCAGTCATTTCTTAATGACCTTGAACAGTTACAACCGAAGCAAATTTAAAAACATGCAACTTACTCTATGGTTTTCTTGTTTTTCAAGAAGCGACCTTTCACCCTTTGTCTTGCTCTAAGGCCAGCAATGCCAACAGTTCTGGTGCGGATGTCCATCAGCGTCGTTAATCACCTTATTTTTCCTGCCACTCGTTTGCCTTATTATTTTATAAAAAAGCATCAATTAAACAAAAGTCTTAAAGAATAAAAAAATAAGTTCATAACTTGGATAAATCATCAAATAAATAAGAAAATGACTCTACATGATTAACAGAAGGCATACGAGGTAATATACTGAAGTAAAAAAAAAATCTTATAATTTAACGAAAGACGAACAAAGCAATGTTTACATGACTGGTATTTCGTGAGACCATGTTCTTTAAATCAACCGGACCTATTTTCGTAAGATATGTTTGTATGGTTTGAGGAAATAACGTCAAAATGAGAGCGGCGATCCTATTTGCGTCGGCGTTTGTAATGTAAATCTCCCTCGTTTTACCTTTCATATTACTTTGTTTGTGTTTGGCCCGGGGGGCAACAAACATGACAGATTGTTCACCAAACTTACATATAGGTTAATAATGTAACGAAAAAATTAAAGTCACATAAATACAAATATAATGAATATTTTATCTACAATATGTTGTCGCCCAAATTTTCGGTGTACCCAAAATGCTATATTGCTGAATAACATGGATACGGTTGCTTTATTGACTAATGTTATATAAACAGATGTTGATAGAGATATGACACATTTAGAATTCTGAAAAGTATAGTGACAAAACCTCTCTTGCTGTTGGTCGTATTGCGTTGTTAATCTATATTATAGTCCAGTATAGTGAGTACAGTATAGTTTAATGTCGAAGTATTGCACTAGTAACAGCGTGAGATTACAAATACAAGTCACGCTTGTAGTGATTACAATCCCTCACCTCTTGCTAAGCCTAATGCTATATTCTACGCAATTTAGTCGGTATGAAGTACTCTTAATATCGATCTTCTTAAATACTTCAGTAATCTGGAATATGTATTAAGCATTATTGTTAGTTCAATAAAACACTTGAAAAATAAAACAGTCATTTGTTTTGTCTTCGAGTCGAATTAGGGCATTCGTACACAATATTAATAAAATCATTCAAATCCGTAATTTTAGGCGCTACTACTTACGTAATACAATGTCATATATATATTTTTGTATTACTAGGTGGCAAGCGAGCAAGCGGTTACCTATAATCGCTACATAGCGAGGTGACCGCTACTCATAGACATCCGCAATTGCAGATGCGTTGCCTACCATTAATCATCGGAAGAGGAGATTCACCGAAAGAGAATATTTCCTCTTCCATCTACATCCACCTACATCCTCCTCCTCCGTGAAATCCACTTCCCCTTCCCATCCTTTCCTTATAAGAAAAGGGTGGGAAGGGGAAGAGGACTAGTGTTAGGCCTCCGGAACGCACACTCATCAGACGAAACGCGAAATTGCTCCCACTTGACGCCTGTCTTCTGTGTGGTCGTGGTATTACACCGGGCCAGCCGGCCCATACGTGCGAAGATGTTAAAGCGGGCTCTACCACTGTTAAAATATATATAAGATATAATATATCTTTCATCTCCACCGTCGTGTGTAAGGACTACTCGAGACGCCAGTATATAGTTTTGAAGATTTACATTTTCTTGCGTACATAAGAATTTAAAGTATACATTTAAACCACAAGAATAATAAAATACTGAAACAGTGTTACACTATATTGAACGTGAGTCCCTTGTGTATCCAATTCGCGATAAAATACAAACAAACGGCCAGAACAAGACAATATAATTAAATCGATCAGACACCCCCAAATAAAATAAACTCGAATCTCACCAAAGCCCCATAAAATCTCTTACGACAATAAAACGACCAAATAGGAATTCATTTGTGAAGTAAAATGCTTTTCTTTTCTCTAAATTGGTTTTCGCGTTAAGGAAATACAGTTAGCTAATGGAGTAATAAGATTTAAGTTCAAGTTAAGTTTGCACCTTCGGATAAAGTGCTCCTAATGTTTTAACGCATCTAATCCCACAAGTACACTTTCGAACACTTACCCGTGTTACTTCAATGCAATTCATACAATTTATTAACACCCACTTAAATCTTTCTTACTTCAAAAATTAAATATGAATACATTGGGCTTCCTTTGGCAAAACACTGGTCCTAAAACATAATTATAATACCAGTTTTATTAAGAGAGAGACAGGGATAGCGATATTTGTGTGTTCAGCGTTGTTTATTTTGTGGCAGTGACTTTTTTGCAATAGGAAAATAAAACAATTGGATATCACAAATTCAAGTCAATAAATCCATTAAAACTTGAGTAAGAAATTACATAGCACAAAATTGCGTTAAAAAAAAATTTATAAAGAACACCTTAAGATTTATAAAGAAAGTTACAAAACAATAATTCCACAAAACAAACATTACCATATTTCGTATGTTAAAACTTTTTCTTTAGCAAAAAAGAATGTTGATTGAAATTTCTTATATTATATTACATTTACTTTTCCATGAAATAAAAACAATGAATTGTAAAGTATTTTACGTAACAATTAAATATTAATATATTATACATTTAATAATAGTAATAAAAATATTAGCAGATTTCTGTTAATTTACTAATATTTCAACAATAATTAATAATATTTCCATCTAAGCTCTAGGTTTGTGCTAGTACATATATCTTGTGCTTGTGATAGTCGAATGGCGGGATTCGAACTCTCGACCATGTAATCGTAAATCTGCACCCTTAACCATCAGGCTATTCATCATCATCATCATCAGCTCTCAATACGTCCACATTGAGGGGCTCAAGGGGCCCCAAGTTAGAGGTGACTAGGCCTTGGTCAACCACGTTGTCCCAATGCGGATTGTTTGACTACACACAGATCTATGAATTTCTTCGCAGATATGTGCAGGTTGCATCACGATGTTTTCCTTCATCATAAGAACGTCTGGTAAATGTTCATATGAAATTCAAAAATCGAAAAACACATTGGTACATTGTGGGTTTTGAACCAAGAACTGCAGATTACAAGTCAAGTGCTTAGCCCCTGAACCACCGACGCTCTCTTTAGGCTACTGGCTTCAATATTTAAATAAGATATTTTAAGATAAACACAAAAAGATAAATAAAGTCTGTTAATTGACAAATTCATGTCCACAGGTCCGTACTCGTTAGAAAATCAAAGAAGTTTTGTGTTAAAAATATTCGGAACATCATCACTCAAGGACTTACTTTAGCATTAAACTTTAACAAAGTAATTAACCAAGTTTGCTCCACTGACTACGTCTCTAGCATAAGGTTAACGTTGTCTTTTGAATTACTTGACAGATTCAATGTTATATTAAAAGGATAATCAAAGAGCTAAGCCGAAACGACTAATTATATTATAAAGTGCTTAAATAATCTCTATGTTATACAGTAATAGTGCTGACGCTGTTTTATTTTGTGGCCGTATCTCACTTTGGGTTACCAATGTTGAAATAGTTGAAGTTTAGCCCTACATGGAATACTACTAACATCTCTTGACTGTGTGGTGACTTGGTGCTCCACACCCTAATACGAGCTTCTTCCATTTGATCACATACAACGAAGAGCGATTCGAATCGCCAACGACCGAGCTCTTACTGATGGGCTCGATACTGTGGTCTTGCGGAGACGCTTTATTTACTTTGCATTTTTTACCGTATATTCCACGGGGAGTGCTCCGAAGAATTATTTGGAACAATTCTCGCCGCCAAGAAAGACTGCCAGGTACCATCCGCACCATCTCGATGGCTGGCAATCTACTACCGTGCGGTTTTCGTGGAATTTTTTGCCTCGCACAGCCGGTTCAGTTCCTCTGGTATTGTGGATGTCCATGGGCGTCGATGATCACCTGCGTGTTCACGCTGCTCGTTTGCTCCCTTCTTTTAAAAAAGAAAAAAATCCTGTTAATAACAAAGTGTGATACCTCTCATCAGTACATAGTATAAAACAAAGTCGCTTTCTCAGTCCCTATATCCCTATGTATGTATGCTTAAATCTTTAAAACACCGCGACGGATAGAGTGATTAAAGACAAAGGTTTATATGTATAATAACATTCATTAAATAGTGGAGAAATACTGTTATTTTTTAAGTTTCTATTGTGATGTCGTAAATAATTAATTTTTTTCCGCTTACATTGCAACAAACGCAGGCGGATTATACCCGTGCGAAGCCGGAGCGAGCCGCTAGTTCTATTTAAAAAGTCAAAGTTAGTAATGTTTTAATGTAAGTATTATGACAGTGGAAACTTGCAGTTTTCAACGTAGTTTTTGAGTTTGTCATATACCTAATATTCTAACTTCCAGTGTATTTCAGGTCACGTTATTGAGACCCCCGACTTGAAGAGAACTAACAATGTTAGTTTCAAGCCGAACTAACTTACGTACCTAACTTCAGAGACATCGAACTTTGTAGCAAAACCAAAAACAAATACAGTTGACAACTTTGACGAATCATACAGGCTGTAGACAGCAATTAGTGTGTACAACTTCAAAGTTGTCAGCCTCAAGTTGGAAACGGAAATTTCATACTTCTTTCTATACAAAAATACGTGAGTCGTTTCCACCTCAACCTACGGATTCTACATTACGTGCCGAACTTGTACCGACTTCTTTTGTGTTTTTTTAAATTTTTGTATACCCAATTGTATTAGAAAGCTTTGTAATTATTCTACCTGTCGCCCATGAATCTGTCCGCGCGGTGTAAAAACAAAACTTATTAGGTAGCCTAAGTCTTCTTTAAAACTATACTTCTGTGCCAAATTTCATCGAACAAACATCCGTCCATCTAAACATTCACTTTTATAACATCAATAAGATGCCTAATCCGATTATATCCGATTACATCTTTAATTATTTGTGGGAGTCTAGAGAAGGTGTAAAAGGTGGATAAATATGAAAAGGTTAAAATTTAAAAAAAAACTTACAAATAGCCTGTATTTCAGGAAAATTCTATTTTATAAGTAAGCAACATCATGTGTAAATAATCAAATAATATTAAAACTTCATTCTTACCGAGCATTTGTTTAAATTAATTTCATTTGTTTGTTTAAAGTTTATTTTATACAACAGTTTAGGTCTTTTATTTATTGTTTCGGGCATTACGAAGTCTGCCGGGTCACCTAGTAATTATAAATTTATAAAATATCGATAAAACCCAAGCAATTTGCAAATGGTCCATACATTTTATAAGTATTTGTACTGTTTACCCATTAAAAAAACAGTGTAATTCATCATGCATCTAAATAAATCTATAATAGAATCTAGATAAATCTATAATCCTCTGTGATCGTGGTCCGAAAAACGAGGACAGTTTTCTAGGCCTTGAGTTATTTGTACGAAAATAGTACGAAGTTCTAATAGTGTTGGTCTATCTTTTTAAATACATTTTCATTAAAACTTAGAAATAAACAACGATATTAGTTTCAAGTACCAAAAAAGCGTTCCAAAATCCATTTTTTTAGATTACTTCATTGCTACAGCAAGTTTCGTCTGATGGCCATGTCTAAAATATCGTTGTCTCTTTCACACTAACATGAAACATGAACGAATTTATCATTGGAATACGTATTACTGACGAGGCTTTACAAAATGTTACATCTTAGCATTTATCGCAGCTGCTTTTCGTTTGAGCTCCGCAATTTCGGCCGCATTATGTCTAAACGGGTGCTTACGGCTATCACAGTGGCGCCCTTTAACTTTTGATCTTTCTCTTTGAGTATTCGTTTTTGACTTAAGCATACACGAAAATTGTTTTCGCATGTAATTTCAAATACGGTATACGTTTCAACAAATAAATGATACTTTAAATCGTCTCATTTCTACCGTGAATTTAGCAGGGGACAGGATATAAGGCAAGAGAAAATGTCATCTTTCTTTGCATCCATTAAATGTAGGCAAAATAACTTTAACATATTTCCATATAAGAGAAATAAGGTTGTTGCTAGCTCATTTTTCATCTTGCTTCAAGCTTTTAAGGAGAGATATTTTTATCCTCATAGTCATCTATATCTATACATATAATAAAATTAGAGTGTCTGTTTGTAACTGAAATAACAGTTTTTTACTACATATATATCTATATATGGTACATACACCAAAATAACATTTTTTACAATTTTTGTCTGTATGTCTGTTTGTTCCGTCTAATCTCTGAAATGGCTGGACCGATTTTGACGTGACTTTTATTGGTAGGTAGCTGATGTAATAAGGAGTAACTTAGGCTACGATATTTTAGAAAACATCTTTTATTTTAGAAAAAGAACGCGCGGACGGAGTCGCGGGCGACAGCTAGTCGTCAAATATAAATTAAAATAAACGTGAGATCTATTATGTCACGTAGTTGTTAATTAAGTTAACGCTCCCTTTGTAATGTACGTTGAGTAACCCATAGACGAGCTCAGCCTGATAAGATTATGTCCCAAGATAGTCAAATTATAGATACACAATGCTAAGTTATTTATTTCTTTATAGTATAAGGTGGCAAGCGAGCAATCCGCCACCTCAATTGGTTATAATAGTGTAATAGTAGTTGTAATATCCTTTTGTGTGTATTAGTGAACATGGGATGGCACCGACCTATACTGTCACTCACTTTCGCTTTCAACCTTTGTTACACCAATATACATAGTTAAAAAATATGTTACTTTATTAAATAGAATAGAAAAATAAAACCAAAGATACAAATCAAAACAAGTTAGTTAAAAGACTGTGTGGGAGGAAGGCGACAGAGTAAGACAAATTGTAAGCAATTCGTTCAAAAGGCGTCGCCCGGCGAGACATCTTGTGGTAGGACATCTTGTTAGCACTAGACTAGCAAATATCAGCTCGTCTTTGTGTGCAACTTACTTTAAGCGGTAATATGGTAAATAGGATGTTTAAATTTAAACAAGGTTATTAAAATTTTAATACTTAATTAATGATATTTTTTGTAAATCTATACATATAATAACATTGAAGTGTCAGTTTGTAATATTTAAATAAACGTTTTTTACTACATGTACATGAATATATATACGATATAAACAACAAAATAACGTGTTTTCCAATTTTTGTCTGTCTGTCTGTCTGTTTGTTCCGGCTAATCTCTGAAATGGCTGGACCGATTTCGATGGGACTTTTATTGGCAGGTAGCTGATGTAATAAGGAGTAACTTAGGCTACGTTTATTTTATAAAAAGAACGTGCGGACGGAGTCGCGGGCGACAGCTAGTTTTTTATAAAATAGCCACTGTAAATATTTTTCTTTTTAGTTAACTAGTAATCATATTATTTGTTAGTATTTAGTATACCTTAAATTTAAATTTAGTTAATGGATATTTTAACATTATAGAAATAGTCACAGTCTTTACGATATTCTGTACTTTTAATAACTCACTGTATATAAAACATTAATGAATAAAAAGATTTCAAAAATATGTATGTAGCATCATTTTTATAGTAAATTTTTTAACGAGTAAGCGGCCACCTGATTTCGCTAAAATAACGAAGGATCCGGTGCAAGATCCACATGCTAAAAGGAGGTATATTGCCTATTTTAAATTGTCAGGGGATAGAATAAAAAAGAACCGAAAATTGCAATAATCATAACAAAAAAAGAAAAGGATAACTTAACGATATTGGCTTACGTAAGCTAAACTATAGGTAAGTTCTATAAAATAACCTAAGAAAGAATTGGAGCTTTAAATTTGCCAATTTGCCAATTTGCCAATTTGCAAATTAACGCAGTTTAATTATTAAATTAATTTACTAAAGTTATAGTTTGTATTAATTATTTGTATTCTGTGTTCGTGTCAAATTGTTGATTTATTATCTGTGTACTTTATGTCCATTCAGAGGTTATATTAAAATATTAGTCTTTCATAAAATGGCGTTTCATTACACGCAGCACTGCATGTTATGTGATCCCTCGCTGTTGCGTGTATAATTTCATTGTATGTGTTTCAACGCAAATTCCTCGGAACATGTCCACAGCGGAACAATTTAATAGTCCTGACTAACCGTAACCACTGCGAGTCGATATTTCGAAGCGTTTTCTTTTCAAATACAGACAATATGTTAGTTGCTATTATGTGAAAAAAACTTCTGAACGTAATCATCATTGTCGAAAAATTGTATACTCATAATATAGGCTTTTATACATTTTATCTATACATATAATAAAATTGGAGTGTCTTCTGTCTGTTTGTTCTGGCTAATCTCTGTAATGGCTAGACCGATTTTGACGGGATTTTTATTGGGAGGTAGCTGATGTGTTAAGGAGTAACTAAGGCTACATTTATTTTAGAAAAAAACTTTTATTTTAGAAAAATAATGCGCGGACGGAATCGCGGGCGACAGCTAGTTATAAATAAAAAATTACTGTCAATTTCTTTGTGTCCCTATTCATAATTATATAATTACACAATTCAATACAAATCGGTGACATAAATACAAGGCAAATGTGTAACGACTTTTAGTACTAGTGTTTACTCATCAAATCAATAAGGAAATAAATTAATACACTTCATAGTAATAAAGTAATCTAGGTATTTATTTTTATGTTGAGATAGTAACAAGGCTGGTAGCGACGCCCCATTAATCTTTTATCCGAGTGTACATTATGATTTCAATCAAGTATAAGGGCAAAGGTCACGGACTAATAACAAAACAAAAGAAATATCTGAATATTCGCAACAAAGAACACGTATATAACTTGCTGAATAAAAAAAAAATACTTTTGTCTTCATAAATAAAATAAAAGTATTATAAACTCATATGCGTTAACCAGAGATGGGCAGTAAATAGAGAAGGAAAACACATTCATTACCACACAGATTCAATAAAACACAGACATAGCTAGCACAGCACATAGAAATAAAAGTGTGACAATAGGAGCGAGCTCAGCGTATGCAGGGGCGGACTTAACAGTCCCTGCGCTTGTTTTCAGTTGGCTCCCTTGCATTCATCTGAATTACATAGATACGGAAAGGGTAACTCAGCCAAGTATTATAAGATATTTAATTATTGCGCAAGAGAGCATTACCAATAAAGTTAAACAGCGGGCCCAATGCGGGTTGCATTGGGCCCGCATTGACTAAGGTCTAGTCACCCAAAACTTGGGGTAGGCTCCGCTCAGTGGGGACGCATAGTGAGCTGATGAAAAAAAAATCAATAAAGTTTATAATTTATACTGATTTTGGTATTTTACTTACTTCGTGAAGATTTGTTGTTTCCCAAAGATGTCCAAGTGGTACTCTTGGGGGTCATGAACATCCCGACGGGGGTGTACTGGCGGGAATTATAACTGAGGTTTCATGAGTTAAAGAAAAAATGTAGCAGAACGGGTTTCATTGAAACCAATAAAAAAATAAAATAAAAAAAATAAAATAAAAATATAATAGGGTCATTACAAAAAGCTTGGGAATCTTTTTAAATACAGAAATCTTACGCGTAAGAACCTTGGTAATTGTTAGTCATCGTGTCTTTCGTACACCAACATATTTTAAATTAGATAGAATTCCATGTTTTATTTCAGCTTTAACATCTAACTTCACGCCAAAGTTCGAGTCGATGCGGCTTTACTGCAGATGTAGAACTTTCGTAACAACTAACAACCACGGAAGCCGATTCGATTTTAACAGTTTGATGGCGTTTTAAAGAGATTTTGACGTACGATGTTCGGTCTTAAAATTGTCTGGACTTAAAAAGTAGCTTTTGCTCGCGACTTTGTCCGCGGTGAATTAAATAAAATCAGAATTATAAAAAAAAAACTAGCTTTTGCCAGCGACTTCATGCGCGCAGAATTAAAAAGATACATAGTCTATAGCACCTGGCGGTAATGAAGCTTCTCCACTAACGCTTAAACTTTTTGGTATGCTATTAAAGTTCACGAATCGTTTGTATAGGAAAAAGAAAACGGCTGTTTTTAAGGTTTTAGCGGCAATTATTCGAATTATTCTCGCCGTAAAAACCATCCTTGGACTTCAACGAACAGTTAATGCCCGGTGTAATACCACGACCACACAGAAGACAGGCGTGAAGTGGAAGCTATTCCGCGTTTCGTCTGATGAGTGTG
>JAAOEG020000006.1:7906628-7916706 GCA_011763625.2 Papilio bianor
GGTGAAGGAATACATCGTGATGCAAGCTGCTTATATCGGCAAAGAAATTCAAAGACATGTGTGAAGTCAACCAATGGGCCAATGCGGTTGACCAAGGCCTAGGCAACCCATAACTTAGGGTAGGCTAAGAGACCCACAGTGGGAACGTATAGTGAGCTGATGATGGAATAAATTAAAGGTTCGGACGACGTACAATTAGATAGGTCATTATTGTATTTGAGAAAATTATGGAATACAGTATTTAATTAAAATGTAAAGAATGTTACTGTATAAATATGTTATGTTATAAATATGTTGCTAATTGTGTTTATACTTATTTATGGTCTTAAACATTCCCGATAAGATACTCTGAACAATTGAAATGACCTAAAGGACCAGGGGAGGAATGACCATCTGCTGATTATGTTAAGATAAAAGTTTAATGTACATAAGCTAAAAGTAGTGTTACTGTTCAAATGTATTCTTCATAGTTAACCTGTAGTCATAAATGATCTCTTACATAATTATGTCAGTCATTAAATATTCGAGATTTGTTTAAGGAGAAGTAGAAATAATTGTAGGAGAACTCCGCGAGGAATGTACAGAGACGTCGTAGAGTTGGTTGAATACTTACGCTCGTATCCCGCCGTCCAGGCCCACAGCGACACCATGGCCAGCAGCCAGTGGTACAGCAGGCCTTCCACCTTCCAGTAGAGGGGGGCGAACACGGGCCTGACGAGGCGCAGCGCCATCATCCACACCACGTAGGCGGGTATGCAGTAAATGTTGTTCAGTACCGCGAACGCGGTCCGCGCCGTGACCCTCGCGTAGCGGCTGAAACAGCAGGGCCGCTCGTTGGTGACCGTCTCGCCCCGCCGCGGCCGGGCGCGCGCGCCACGAACCCGCGGAGGCAATGGATGGGTGAGGTGACAAGAGGCGAGCGCCGCGCCCCGGGGCGAGGCGAGACGGTACCGCGTGCTCCCCGCCGTCAGCTGCCAAGCGTTGGGCTTCCGTCGGCCGTGGCCGTGGCGCTGCGCCGCCCGAATTAAAACACAAGCGTACATTCGACGATATTTATTAATGGAATCGTTACCGGTTCACTGTCGGTTATTTCGTTAATAATACTGCGAGTACAAATTTAAAAACGCCCGCCGACGAGCCGGGGTGATCTCGTCGAGGGGCTCACATGCGATTTCGTTTGCGACACACATTTTACACCGATCGACGTAACATTAATTCGTACGACGCGAGCACACATAGACATACATACACAATTTTAAATTTACGATGCATACTGCGGCACGACCTCGGTAGGTCGGTTTCGTCGTGTAAAACAATACAAAGTTCATTATATAAAATTAAAAAACGACATCGGACCGCTGAAATAATACAAAAATTACAATATTAAAGACTGTACACTATCTAATATATACAATGGTTGCCAGCAGAGATATGTGCGGGGGTGGCATTATATACAGGGCGGTGGGCGTACGGCGCGGCGCGGTGAGGCGACTCACACGTCGTAGTTGTGCGCCATGAGGCCGTGCACCTGCTCCAGGCGGTACGCCAGCCGCTGCTTCTGCGAGAACTCGTCCTCCTCCAGCGTCACCATAAGCTGCTCATTGTACTTGACGGCATACGCGTACAGCTCGTTTAGCGCGCAGTTCGTGTTGAACTCCTTGGTGTGCAGGCGCGACTCCTCAGCCAGCATGGCATTCATATCCTGGTCCGATATGGCCGGCATTAGCTTTATGTCCGCGTAGTAGCGCTCCACCCATTCTTTGTATACGGGAATATCTTTAGCGTACAGAAGCTTCGAGGAGGGCGAGTCCTTGCCGAGAATGTGATCAGAGGTCGAGCACGAGTCCATGAACGTTTGCGCGATTACCGATAGGCACGAATCGACCGTATTAGACTTGTGAACGTCGAAAACGAAATTGGGATTTTTAATTAAATTAACCCAGAAACGAAGCGGAAGAGAATTACTTTTCCAGGTGTGGACGACCTCGGGGTCAGAGATAGCGTGCTGCAACGCCTGGTCGTCGAGGAAGTCGAACATGTACTTGATGGCGAGCGGCAGCGCAGAGCCGCGGTGCGCGGTGCTGAAGATGGTCTCAAATAAGTCGTCGACAAATTTCTGGAGCGTGCCCTTGGTAGCGAGCAGACGGGTAAGGTATATCTCAGAGACCATCTTGTTGCCGCGCTCGCCCTCCTTGTGCGCGTCGCCGTCGTGATGCCGGACAAGATGCCAGTACTTAAAGCCGCCGCCGTGCTCGTACTTAAGCGGGCTCGCGGGAGGGCTAGCGGAGCCGTATTTGCCTCTATTCAGGGTCTCGTACGTATGGGACTTGTCATTTTTCTCCATGTTGGACAAATTATAGACGGAGCTCTGTTTGGCCACGAGACTAAGACACGCGCAGTCCGGCACGCGATAATGATTGAGGGTGTTCAGTTTGCGCCATTCACCTTCGCACTTGGTAGTGCTGTCCTCGTCATACAGAATCAGTCGACCGCAAGCGCCCGTGCGCCATTCCAAATCGAGCTCGTCGCGACTTGGCCTCTGCGAGTAAGGCGTCGCGCGGTAAATAGCATCGAGGCATTTTTCCTTCACTTGACTAATCGTATCGCAATCGAGAACTTTAACTTGAACGTTTTCCGTGGTCGCTTCCAAGCCGCTGACAAAGATCGTCTGTTGCGATATTGATACGCTCACGGTCATTGCTTTAAAATCTATCGATTGTCTAATGAGTTTCTCTTCGCTCAGAGAATAACGCGCTTCGGAGCTGATTGCGTCTACCGGGCCCTTATCAACTTGACCTTTCATCGACCTAAATAGAAGGTAAAGCGGTTCGCCGGCACATTCGCGTAAGAATTTATATAAAAGGAAAGTAAACCACGCGCTAAGCATCTTTTCAGCAACGCTCTCGGTACGTCTCAGTAATAACTTAGGATGGCTTTTCCCCTCCATGCACTTCTCGATTAGCTCTGCCAGCAACGTCTTTAAAACATCAGTACAATATTCCATCTTACTTTGTAATGTTACCATAATAAGAGAAGCTACATTAACGCGATCTCGCATTGAAAAATATCTATTGCTTTCTAAAGTACGAATAAATAATAATAGGAATGTTTTATGCATTATCAGTTGGCCGAACAATTTCAGACCCTTTTCTTTCCTACTAAGCTCTGGTCGTTCCCACTGCAGGACGGCGTGGTCGTCGATGTTCGGGAACAAGATCTTCATCGCGTACGTGCGATAGTCCAGGAACGGAATGCCGCCAGTTACATCTCCCGTCAGGTCGGTCATCTCAGTCTGAAGCTCGGCGAACGCCTCTTTACACTCGGCCGCCACTCTTAATTCTAAAATATCCATCTGCTCCTGCATATTCTTTAATACCCTAATATTTTCAGTGGATTTACGCCTATACATAACTAGAAAAACGACAAATATGAATATGAGAATGAATACACTAGCGCTAACGCCGAAGAGTATCGGCTTACCGATGGCCGCCTGCAGGCCGGCCTGCGAGTCGTACGATAACTTGCCGATCTTGTAAGTAAGCGCGCGGCCCACACGCACCACCACTTCGGGCGAGACCACGCCGTCCGGCAGTTCGTCGCGCGCAGGCGGCCGGCACGTCAGCTGGTGACGCGCCAGCGACGTCACGTTGCACACGCTCTCGCCGATGCGTACTTCCACGTCACTCTCAGTACAAGCTCTGTCTAAGTTCTGACCGTTGATAGTCAGGTATTCGGACTTGTAATACTTTACATCCTCGTCGAATTTCTCGTAAATAGGATCCGGATAGAGGAGAAAAGCGTTGCCCGTTTTAGTAGTAAGATTCTGTACGCTCTGGACGTCGTCCATATTAAATCCGTATTCTAATTCCAGTGGCCTGTCCGGATCTAGAATGAGCCCCGCACTCTCGATGCCGGGAGATTCGCAAATGAGATGCGTCTGAAAATCAACTCTATGGCAAGGAGCTATGTATGGTCGGTTGTCGTGGTAGACATATATTTGAGGGAACTGAATGGAATGGAAGTTACGACCCATCACTTTAATGTTTATCCCTCCGGATGGAATGCCTTTGGGTTGTTTGCGTTGCGACGTTAACGGCGGACCGGACTCGACGAATTCGACCACGGGGTCCTCAATATATTCAAACTTTTCACGTTCCAGTTTCCGCACTCCGGTGTCGAAACGCATTCGTAAAGTACCCATTTTAAGTTGGTAAGAATGGCTTGTACGACAAACGGCTTCCTCGTGAGTAACGGAAAGAATCGCGCATGGTAAGTCGTCGATAAAAGCTTGAATATTGTTTCCGGCATTCAAATATTCGCCAGTAATACGTAATTTAGTTCCTCCCGATTGTGGACCATATTTCGGTTGAATAGAATTTATTTTTGGGTTCACGAAAGCATAATGATGTTTTGATTCGCCGCGATAGTCAGCAACTCTGACGACGACGGGGCCGTCTCGTGGGACCTCCTCGCCTGGGCCGTCCACAGTACAAACTATACGCCGCGTTTTCACATACAATTCGACTATTGGCTGACATTTGATACCGGCTATGGTAACGCCATTGTAGATATCCGATATGTTCCGACCTAGATTTATGCCTTCTATAGTTATATTCGTGCCTCCGTCCCACGGGCCTAGTTGCGGTCTAAAGGAATGGATTTCCGGATTGGGGCATGTTTGAGTCCGATTCAACCATACACTGGGGGCACCACATTGTTCTTGTACTTCGCATCGATCTGAACCCTGACACCAACCACAACCGAACTTCTCGGGCAGAGCCAAACATATACCGCAATTATCTGCCATGTCGCTACAACGATATATGAGTATGTGGGTATCGTCCGGATTATCTAATGGTTTAGATCCACCCCATATGACGGCAAACGATGCGGTTATATTCGGAGCACGAGACGTATAAGTAAATTCAACGGGTTCGCAATAAATCGTATCGGCGAGAAGCTTGGCATTCACATGGGTCACACGGCCCTCAATATTAAACTGGCATACGAACCTCGTCTGGACTATAAATTGGCCTATTATATGAACTTTTACTTTTATTGCCTTTTTAACACCGGATGGAACGAGAATCTCATTAGTTCCGTCGGAAGTGGAATTAATGGTGGGACAGAAGCTTGGGCCGGAGCGGTAGCTGGGCCCGATCCTACTAATACCAGTGACAAGGATGTCATTCCTACAGTTCTCGGCCGTGTCGTGCGTGCAACGGTGTCCGTCGACGCACCAATCGCAAGGGAACGAAGAGCTTACGCACTGAGTACAAGAGCTGTACGTGTTACAATCGAAGAATGTGAAATTAGTCGCAACGAAATCGGGTCCCAGTGTCGTGCGCACTGACAGCTTCGCAGTGAAGTGATGCTGGCCAGAGGGTATAGGCGGCAAGGTATCGGTACGAGGAGTAGTACAATTTACTCCGTACGGTTTTCGAGTAGCATTCGTTTTAAGCGTACGATCTAAAGCTGTAAATGCGCACAAGAATTGACCATTAAGAGTTGGCAGGTTTTCTATATGTAAATCTAGAGTCCTTGCAGTAGTTCGTTGCAATTGATTCGGTGTAACTTGAGTAATAGTCGTACAACGACCACTGCGATACGATATCCAATAAAGAGGATCTTTAGCCGCCTCCTGACAGTCCGATCGAAGGCTACACTTATTCTCTAAGGAACACCAACCACAGTACGGGTCTTTGGCACCGAGGCATGTTAAACACGATTTGTATACGCTACACTCTTGAACTTTCACTTTAGACACTTTGCTCTCGGTCATCACATATAAATGCATTAATTGAGTATCGAAGAATAAGTCTTTGTTGACCGGCGAACGCTCATCGATTACGATGTCCCCATACTCGAATGCCGAAGTGGCGCTCTCCACGACGATCTTCTTAAGATGACCTTCGGCCGTGCCGGCAAACACGACTGTGTAGTCGCCTGTCGCCGTAGCCGCCACCGCTGTCAGCCTCTTCTCGAACTTCGCCACGGGAACCGCTTCCACTGGTTGTTCACCCCCCAACGGCGTGTTTACATCCAATCCACAGAAATCTTCACTTATCGATTGTAACTTTGTTGGGATGCAAGGGTGGGATGGAGATATAAAGTCTAAGCCTCGCGAGCCATTGCCGCTAAAGCAAGTTTTGATATTCTGCATAAATTTCCGACGGATAGCCTTTAGAGAGTAAACACAAAGGGCCGACAGATTCGAAGGCGTGTTCGTATTTATCGACTCACTTTGACTGAAAGCGGCAAAGAGGACGTCATGCTGCGGCGTTATTCCGAGTTCAGACGACAGCACGGAGCCGGCTTTTCCAACGAAGGCGGCTTGCACGAGGTTGTATCCGTAGTTGCCGCCGCCCTCACCCGTGCAAGACATCGGTATTTCTGTGTACGAGTAGTAGTTTTCGTCGTCGTGACACACACGCACCAACTTACTGTAATACGTATCAGAGCCGACGCCGCGCAGCTGAGTCGTCAAGAAATAACTAAATCCTTCCGAACTGAAGCCGTATACATAGTTTATAGGGTATCGTTCTCGGGACAGAGAATTTACGAACATTCTGGTGCCGGTTGTCACGGCGGTTCTGGCTATCATGAATAGACGGTCATCCTCTAAAGAGCGACTGCTTACGGTGGGTACTTCAGAGCGGTAAGGAGAGTTTCCGGTGAAGGTTACGCCAATGTACATGACCTGCGTCATAGGTGGATTGGGGGGCCCGGGAGCGATGAAAGCCACGGTCGAGGCGCTGGCATTGTTTGCGACCACCGGCTCGCGCACTTCACGCACATCATGAGAAATGTTATTTAAGTTCCGCACTGAGCACAATCCTTGCAACACTGAGCCGCACGTAATAAGGCGGCTGGTCGCATAGTCGATGACGAGCGCCTTGTTGACGTTATCGGTGGGCTTCTTCACGAAACTCGGCGGGCAATCAAACGTGCAGAGGGCTGAATCGTTGACAGGTCCGGTCACGAACGACTGGGCGACCTCGAGGTCGGGAGACAACTGGTATATTCTGTTGACGGCGCCCACGTAGACCCGGCCGGTGTTGCGATCGACGACCAGGTGATTGAAGAGCGACGCGGGCGTGGCGAGAGGGTCGGAGAAGGAGCGCACGACGTCGTAGGAGCCATCGGCGACGCCGAGGGCCGCCAGGGCCAGTAGCACGCGCCACATGACGCGGGCGCATCGGGCCGCCCGCCTACCGCCGCCGTCCGCGCGGCTCCCCGCCCGCCCATCTGCAACGCGACACGTCACAGCTAGTTCACATCACGCGGCGACAACAGAGCGAGATCTTCACCTAGTCGCTATGTATATCAAGTTCACAACATCAAATTACGTCTCTTCCGCCATCTTCCTTGCCCACATCCATTAAAATTTGGGAGGAATTTAACTCTTAGGGAAAAGTAAGAAAATCTACGCTAGTGTGTCAAGGGCTTGTGTAGTTTGTTATCAATGTAAGTAATGGTTGGTCTGTGATCGCGCGGTTATAACCGCCTGATGTGAACTAGTCGTCAGCCGCACGCACTGGAGCCGTCCGTTCCCATCGCACGGCGCCCCGCCGGCCACGGACCTGAACCCACGACCGCCTACATCGTACGCGACTCGGTGCAGACGCGGCGCGCCAGTGCGATCAGATCGAGAAAGGACGCCCAATCACCGTCCTTCTATATTCTGTACTAACCTTTGAACTACTGGGACAATTATGATCGTATCGGAATGTTACGCATCCGGGAAATTAAACGCGAACAAATATAGGTTAGTACGGGGAAGAACGGGTTTCGGCGGCCTCCGGCCAGTGCAATATATCTTTATTCTTTACACACACCCGACGAAAGCCTCAACATTATAATTGGGAATAACATAAAATCATACTTGGCATGCTGTTCGATACGGGGGAGCAAACGTGGTGGCGCAACGGGAAATAAAAATAACAAAAATGGAACTAAATATTCGAAATAAACTGAACACATTGACGACATCGATTCTATACTTACAGGATAGCCATGACGGAATTAGATCGGACGGGCTTCGATATGACAGTCTACTTGATCATACGCGTAAATAGAAGCGTACTTTCATAATGTGGGGACACCGTCCTTGTTTCCCTGTCGAGACCTGGAACAACAAATATTACGATTTTAAAGCCCGTTGGGGCCCGATCGATCCCTTAACGCAACTTGAACAACTGCTTCTTGTGTATCATAAACAATGATAGCATAATATTTTATTCCGACTATTAACATAACACAGCAGGGGATACTAATACGTTTACTATTTATTATAATAGTTAATTATTACAATGATATAAAATGTACTCAGACGACAAAAAAGCAACACAATTACACGAGGTGACCGTAATGGTCTGAACCATAAGCATAAAAATTGTCTAAATTTTATAAATCAGATTCCATAACCCCAAAGATGAAACTCAACACTACGCCGTACAAGCACGACCGGCTGTAGCCTCGATTGAATTCCCTGCATCCACCCTCTCGACGAAATGTTACTAGGTATGCACGCGTGCCATAATAAATTACCATCATATTTTCTTTAATACAATAAAAACAAAAGATTACATTAAGTTTTGTACGCTATCTAGTTCTATTTCTTTGACGTAGGACGGAAAAGAAAGTCAGCCATTACCGCGCACGCGATTCGATAGACGGAAGCCATTCCAAACGCCACGCACTGCTGAACGAATTACACTTTATTAAAACTAGAACTTACCTTATGTAATACTAAGATCTCAAAAAACAATCCTTTGGTATCCAGGAACGTTGACAATAACGTAATAATCACTAGAATGCACTTCACAATTATTCTCTTTGTAATGATCTCACTATAATTTATAACGATAACACAACACCACAAGCGACCGTCTTTATCACATTATTTGTATAAAAGAACTATGTCGAATAAGCTAAGCCCGTTCCAATGAATAAAATGTCCCGTTTGCACAAAGAGTCCACGACATGAGCATCAGTCTTCGTACATGGCCGAGGAATGATTATGGTTTCGCTTTTCGAACGAGTCTAGGCGTGACTGATCCGAGAAGAGCCGATCGCGTCCGATGGGTCTAAAATAGTACATATTTTAACCGCCAGGGGCAGCACAGTATTAAAGAAGCGTTCAGAAATGTATGGTTACATTCAAGTTCAGAAGAATTTATACAAACATTACATTTATGTTATTTGTATAATATGGATAAAAAAATTTACGCAATATTCTCGTATCAATCGGTTGAGTAAGCATACTAGAGGTAGATGTGAAAGATTAAGTTCCAAACTCAAAAAACTCTATATGTATGAAGACACTGGCAATGTTCTGAAACTCTACGAAGAAATATAGACACATGATATGTCACATACCTGTCACTGTCTGGTAGGGAAAACTCGATTTAACATTAATAATTTAATTTTGTAATCATGGCTGTGTCTTTGTTTAAGACTTTTTCTACACTTACACGTTCTTCAAACAAGCTTCGAGGTGCCATCAGCCTTCTGGACAAACATGACTTTTCTACGACAAACATCAGACTCGTAAGTTGCATAACCGGTATATTTGTTAGAATTATAAGGATTAAAATATATAAAAAGATAAATGTCTTTATGTTTTGGTGTTCTGGACTTCGTATTATTTTTGACAATGGTATACAATTGTACATTACAAAGTGCCTGTTGTATTTATGAAATATTAACCATTGCATTTCCAACTCAATAGTTGTACTTATATATACAAAAACCAAATAACATGGTACATGAATAATACATGTTCAAGAAAGATATGAGAAATGTGGGAAAACTGTAAATTATATGTATGGAATTAAAGCTTGCATTTTTGTACATTGTAATCTAATGTAAATTATTAAACAAAAGCTTCTTTATTTGGATTATGTTCACAACAAAAGCTACCATTATAGTTTACTTGCATCTGAGGAAATCTAATCTATATACTTATGTAATTAATGCATCTAAAGGGTCTTCACAGAAACCGAGGCTGAGACAAGAGTAGATTTTTATTCCATATAAATATGATTGTTTAATGATTGAAACACTGTTTAATTTT
>JAAOEG020000006.1:7965465-7977526 GCA_011763625.2 Papilio bianor
CTTAAAACGCTTAAAAACTTTTTAGTGAAAGAAACCTCATTCATGAAATGAAATTCAGACTGTACATTGATACTGCTACTATAATATAATTTACTTTTTGAATATAATAATAACAGATTATATAAAATAATAAGCTCGTAACTTTTGATGGATGGATATTTGTTGTGACGTAACTCCAGAACCGCCCGATCCGGATGAAATTTGGAATAATCGTAGAGGTACAGCTAGTTATATCGCATAGGCTAATCAAGTTTATTTTTAACCTCACACAGACGGAGCCACAGGCAACAACTGGTTTTTGAATATAGGGATTCCAAGCCACGAACGTATGGATATCCACAATCATTATAATCGGCACATAAAAATATTATAAAGCGTATACCAATATTATAAATGCGAAAGTTTAGATGGATGGATATTTGTTACAGTTTATCGCTTAAATTTCTGAACGAATCTCCATGAAATTTGGCATAGATATAGAAGATAGTCTGGAAGAATATATACGTTAAATTTGATTCTGGAAATAGTTACGGTTCCTGTGGGATACATTAATTTTGTTTTTTCATGTTTACTCGATAATTCTACATCGGTTCAACGTACCTTATTGAGATTTTGTACAGTTATAGAACATAGTCTGGAATAATACATGAGATACTAAGTTTTTTTTAATCCGCTTAGAGTCGCGAGCGACAGCTAGTCTTTAATATAAAAATTAGAATGGTGTTTCGGTTTTTAATTCAGTACAACGTCACAGAAGTTATTTTATTATTGAATACAAAGACTTTGTACATTGTAGTGAGCCGCGCTGGGTCGTGTCGGGTCTCTAACAACCCCTGTTGACCTACAAAGCTAAATTTAACCCGTTTATAGTCACAGGGGATTGAAGCTCAAGTGGCAGTTTTGCATATCTGGTCATTTCTGTTACCTGTACAAATAAAATAAAAAAGGAACTAGTAATAAAATATACTTTAACTACCAAACATAGAGACTTTTACTCTATCGGAGACAATTTGGCATGATTTCTCTACAAAGCGAGTTAGCATCCACTTGAATTCTAATAACGATTCACCGAAATTCCTAGGAAATTTTCCTCTACTGTATAAGAATTTTTAACGATGTAAGATATATGTGTGAAATAAATATAATTTAAATTTCCATGTTTGTCTTTCAACAATAAAATTTATTTAACTCTAATGAGTTTCTGTTCTTCAGACCTCGAGCGTTTTAAACTTTGTCGTCTGAGCGACTCCATGACAACTTTATTCTTGGTTGTAAACGGTTCAGAGACAACAAAACACGGCTGTTTACGTATAAAAATATTTATTGTTGAACAGATGAAGAATTTTAATTATTCAAAGTTATAAAAATAAAATACAATCAAGTAAAAAAAGCTCTTGTACATAAAGGAAGAAATGACTATATATATTTTAAAAATCAAATTTTATATGCAATTGGAAAATATACTTATACTTACTTGATAAACATGCAGATGCCAGTTTTCTCCATTGCTCTGGAGATACCCTTCCATGAGGCCAGCATGGAGTACTTTTGCTTGGCGGTTAGTGGCAGCCGAGGGTCCGTGGCCGGCGGCGGCGCATCCGCCAGCGCTGGGCCCGCGCACGTGCCCGCGCCTCGCCGCTCTGACGCCGCTAGCTTACCCAATTTACAACCCATAGCTTCACTTCATCATATAACTAGCCAAAGGTTAAAACTTCACTAATTTCTTATTAACACTTTTAGTACAAACTTTGTAATATCATTTGTTCACTAAACTCACTGTTTATTACTATTTTGTAACTGCAAACAGTTCACTCGATTTATCAACACTTTAAAGTACTTCAGATATCTGTTATAGCACTAAAGCCAGCACGATAAAATAACTTTTCATTACCGGCCGCAACATTATCCATCTCAAGTTTTAAATTAAATTTCTCATTTCATTCAGATCTCTTGACGGTCTTACAATTTCCGAGAATTGAAATTCCTGTAACATTTTCGTGTCGGATCCGAGCGCGGCCCGCGTCATATCTTATCTAATCAGACCGCATTCTCGCTACCTGTGAAATAAGAAAATTATGTTGTAATATAGTTTAAAAGTGCGGCGAATACATTCAAGGATTCATACGGTCGGGCACATCATTAACTATGTTTCCAATTTGTTTCAATAATTTATTTAGTAAATAGTATTAGCCCGCGAACTATATAGTCCTATGTGTTCTAGAATGTTCTATATCTGTGCTAAATTTTATCAAGTTCCGTTGAGTTATCCATCTTAACATTGATATTTATAATTTTAGTAAGATTGTCGTAACTTTAGATTATTCCCTGATTGACAAGAGGATAATGTGTTACAAAAATGTAAGTTATATTAAATCTATTGTGATGTTCTCTAGCAAAAACACCTAAGCCAATTTTGTCTATCTTTCACGAAGTGTCATAGGGCTTATATTATTAAATATGCGGGAAGAAATTAAATCATATATGTCACCCCAAAAACTATCGTTTCGTAACTAGTAAATTTTAAGGCAAATCAAGAATAACATTAACAATATTATTAATCAGCTTCTTAATTTATAAATCTTCTAGATTGATCAACTCAAAATAATTTCCATAAAAAAAGATTAAAAGCACAGTAATTGACAACGAGAAAATAGTTCAATAATGAACTATTGTTAACAGTTGTCAGCCTCATCAATGTTCTATTTACTCTATAAATCTTAATCTTAATGTATAAATGCGAAAGTTTAGATGGATGGATGTTTGTTAGAGTTGGTAGCCAAAACGACTTAACGGATCTCGATAAAATTTGGCATAGATTTAGAGGATAGTCTGAAAGAACACATAGGCTACTTTTACCGGAATTAAAAGTAGCCTATGTGTTCTAGTATATAAGTAAATGGTTACAGTACCCGACGGATACGTAGTACGTAGTTTTTTCTTATTAACTCGATAATTTCGCAACGATATATATATAATATGTATACACCCAGATTCTTATCTTAAGTTATTTGAATAAACGATTTAAATTGCCAAATGGTCATTATTTATTATAACTTTAAGCTTATAACGCAGTATAGTTGGTTAGTTAATGTTTCTTAGTATTTCTTAATAGTTGTTTTTATTCCTATCTAACATATACATCTATGGGATTTAATAAAAATTGTTAATCAACTTTAGAGTGCCTTGTAATTCATTTGCTTTATGCTTAATTTAAACCAATTTACACCTGACTTCGGCGCGCTCAATAAATTTGATTGAAATGACGGGACAACGGGGTTCGGCGAATATTTTACGCAACGTCTCTCAATCAAATGAAGCAATTCTCGAAGCGCCTGATGGAACTTTATAACTCGTTAATTGAAAGACTTTTGTTGAATAAATGTCAGGTATATATTTATATTTCGCTTCTCGTCTTTTCTATTGCCTTGGTTTGCGTTATTGTGGTTGTTTCTAATTTTATAACGAAAACTAGATGATTCCAATATCGAAATACTTGTACAGAAATATAAATTAACCCTCTATTTCTCGTTAGAAAAAAAGACAGCGAAATGTTTTAATAATTTTTCTTTCTTTCCGTATATTTGCTTTCGCTTTTTTATAAGGCGTTCTAAAACCATGTCAACAGTATTATAAAATTATAATTATGTGTTCCTACTTTTCTAATAAACCGAATGAGTTAATTAGATTGTTTCTTTTTAATATTCCTTTCGGATTAAGTTCGTTACCTTGTCCGGAACTGAGAAATTATAATTCCCTTCCCTTCATTAAAACACGGTATATTCTTACATTTTAATGAACCTTTTACATTTTTAAGATTTTTAATTTATAATAAACAACAAAGTGATCGCAAAACGGTGTTTGTATATACTTTTTGGCAGCTAGATCTTTATAGACTTATTTGGTACCCAATCTTTATTCCACCCAACGACTTGTTTAATTTTTTAAGTCTCAAGGCGACAGTTAAGTTAAGCAACTCATTTGTATGTACCTTGCCTTTGTAAGAAATTGAGTTTTTCTACATCAGACCTTTAATATAAAAAATAATAATTTTTAAACGTTACTGTTAGTAATATTGAAATAACCGTGTTTTACTACATGTATATGAATATATATATACGGCACCAAAATAACATTTTATACAATTTTTGTCTGTCGGTCTATCTGTCTGTCTGTCTGTCTGTTTTTTCTGGCTAATCTCTGAAATGACTGGACCAATTTTGTCGGGAATTTTATTGGTTGGTAGGTGATGTAATAAGGAGTAACTTAGGCTACGTTTATTTTAGAAAACTTCTCTTATTTTAGAAAAGAACGCGCGAAAGAGTCGCGGACGGCAGCTTGTCAATTAAACTCTAAACATTTTGCTTTTAAGATTTTTGTTAAGTATTCTGGTATATCGAACTGCGAACGAACACATTTGAAGGATCAATTTCTACACGTGTTCTGTTCATTTAAGGTAGGATTTACACATAATATGGCTAAGATCAATCGCTTAGTTACTTATAGACACAGCTGGTGACGGTATTCTCGTTTGAAAAAAAATAGTACGTTATTAATTAATTATATCAATAAAACAACGAGTAAATCTCCTCTAACAAGTACGTTAACAGTGGACAGTAATTATAACTTCAGCGTATTCCCAAATACTTGAAGAGACAGTCAGTTGACTACGTTTTAACATAGCTCCACTGTCTGTAAGGATCGTAAGACTTTCTTTACGAGTGCAATAAATCACAGATTACTTAAAGGGACCAAGGACGTTTGAAGACGGTAAAAACCGTTACAATTTGTTCTTAGGAATCGTCGTGATTTGAATTGAGGTCGAAATACTTTCAAAACGCATTCTTTGTACTACTTTATGGTCATAGTTTTTCATTGGATAATATACGCATTGTAGATTTAAAAAGATCATTTTTACAATGTTATTAGCTAAAGTAGACCTGATAATATAAAACATATGTATAAGGATTATAAAATGTCAAAATGTGTGTCAAAAATAATAAAGAACTTAGAACAATCTGAGTAAAAAATATTGTTGTACTCGTAATTATAAGATTACTCGCAATCTATGTAGCGGACTATCAAGTGAGTTTATTTGTTAAATATATTTTATATAATTCAAATTTATATTACCATATATATAACAGTCTACGAATTAAAATCAAGCATTTTTGAAAATTCACTTACGAAAATCTAAAACCAATAAATAAGTATTTTAAAAGCTTTTCGTATACAAATTTATTAAAAACGGTATAAATTGATATGACATAGAACGGAAATTATTTTGTCATACGCTACGTAACACTGAAGCGAAACAAAGTGGGGGAATGATAAATGTTTAATCCATAGAGGGTTATGAAATTTTAAAAATGCGTCCTCGATCCAATATAATTGGTCCCTGCGGACAAAGGTTGCATTGTTTATTAAACGAAGAGAGCACGGCCAAATGGATACTGAAAATATGTACCGCTTTGATATAAAAGAAACTACGATATTCATTATGTGAAATGACAGTGATTCTAGTTAGGCTAGGCAAGTTAGTTAAATAAGTCTACTCTTTAAAATAATCAAAGCGAGTGAAGAGAGTCTTGTACTATTTTTTTTACATCACAATATATCACGAGGCGGTAAACGAGCAAGCGGCCACCTAAAGTCGCTGAAATAGCGAAGTGCCCGCTGCCCATAGACATCCTGAGGAGAAGACGCACTGAAAGAGAATATTTCCTCTTCCTATGCGTCCTCTCCTTCGTAAAATCGAATTCCCCTTCTTTCCTTATAAGAAAAGGGTCGGAAGGGGAAACCGACTAGTATTAGGCATCCGGTACCACATTCATCAGACGAAACGCGGAATAGCTTTCACTTCACGCCTGTCTTCTGTGCGGTCGTGGTATTACACCGGGCGAGCCCATTCGTGCGAACATGTTAAAGCGGGCTCTACCACTGTCACCACTATCCCATAATGTTTACAGTTTTGTAGTACACTTTACTAAGAAGGTAATAATCTTTCAGACTTAGGTTATGCAAGGAAATTTCAATGTATTTCTAGATGTGTTGTCTACCGCAAAAATATATTTTACACTGAAAAAAATTGAGGATTTTATTTCAAAATTTTATTGGATTCGTAACGCCATCTGTTAGAAAATTATAAAACCAAAATTCAAATATCCCAGATTTAAAATTATATTTTACAAGTTATGTCAAGATAGAATTTTGCGATCTCTTCTAAAGTATAGCTTTTGCTAATATATTATTTTAGTTAAAATATTTATACTTATAAAATCCCAGGTGTCTGGACGCAAGACGCTCTGACGTTAAAATAAGTGACAAGAAATCCTAAATGTACAAGTTATTACATCAAAAATAAAAATCTACGCTACTGCCTCTCTCTCTCATGGCGCGCTCTCGCTCATACGCATTCAGACACGTAGTACATAGATCGTGAATGATCGGTTACTCTCGGCTCAAGCGCAGCGGGACACGTCAGTAACGCTACATTTTTACTAAATGCCACCTGCTATCATCAAATTATAAGACGTTGTCACGTCAAAATTAATTGGTATCAAATTGCTGTGTATAACAAAATGTAGTCTTAAGATCCAATTATAATTGAAAATACAATATAAAAAAAATTATAAAAAATCTCCTGCATTCACCTACTACGTGTTCCAAAAAATATCTTTTCCTAGTCCGATCGTTTGATAATCCAGTAATTATAAAATGTTGTTAATCCATCCAACTGTTTGTCTACAAACTTATTTAATTAACCGACGCTGCGGATCTCATGTCACTTAAAACTTCTTACGTTTCCAGCAATATTGTGTTCAAACAATGTATAGATTCATGAAGTATTCCAGACTTCATATACAGAGAAATATAGCTTATTAGCTGTCGCCCGACTTCGTCCGCATTGAATTAAAATGAATAAAAAACTTAGTAAGTATGTGTTCTTCCAGGTAATGTTCCACATCTGTGCCAAGTTTCATCGTGATTCGCTGAACCGTTCTGGGGATATCTTCAAACAATAAATTTATCCATCCATACATCCAAACGTTTGCATTTATAATATTAGTAAGGTTAATCTTACAGTTTTGTTTTAAAATCGTGCAGTGGAAATATTTATTTTATATATATTTTGTTGTTCGTTTGATATCGTTTAAATAATCAATTAGAACGAGAAGGAAGTAATTCCACTACTTTTTAATGAAAAACAACACAGTAATATTTATTAAAGGATTGTGTAACTCAAAAAATTTATGCATATAATTGAATTTTATTATTCAAGACTTCAAGACCGTTCAGATTTCTCGTTATAACCGCATACATAAAATATTTGTTAGCCCATAAATATGGGTGTTCGTATTTTAGCCGAAGGTCAAAGGTGGAATTCCTTTCTTTTATAACTAAATATCTCGAAACTCTTGTTTGTTATTTTAAACATAATCAGTGACGAGGTTTTGAGAATTTTATATCTACAAATATGAAACATCGGTAAAAGTTTTGCTCTGATTGAATTCACAGCTCTTTAAGTATCGCAGTGTTAATAGATTAATTTAAAAAAAAAATAATGTATCCGTAATAGGTTATTAAAAATACACAAATATAAATTTAAAATAAAAGAGACACAGAAAATGCAAAATATCTCGTAAAATCAACTGATTTGAGTAACAACATCCGGCCTGCCAGTCTGTGTGTAGGTAATTGATTTGGACTTCAAAGCTTCACAAATACGAAGGCACGTCCGTAAATTACCTTCTCCTTAATATCCGGCCGCTTGCAGTTTCATGTATACCAACATATGCACGCTACCTTATGAACGAATAACTTCTACGTATAGGTACTTCGAGGCAGCAACGAATTTGCAGTTCTCGATTTGTCGCAATACCACGACCACACAGAAGACAGGCGTGAAGAGGAAGCAATTCCACGTGTCGTCTGACGAATGTGCGTGCCGGAGGCCTGATTTTAGTCCTCTTATCAATCCTACCCTTTTCTAATGAGGAAAGGACGGGAAGAGGAAGTGGACTTAACACATAGGATTGGGTTTTTTTCCGGGCGTTCTCTCCTTTGTCTAATAAACGTACGCAACTCATTGCAACGGCGGATTTCTATGGGCAGCGGTCGCTTCTCTATTTTGGCGAATCCAGGTGGCCGCTTTGCCACCTTGTAATATAAAAAAATGGTTTTGCTATCTTAGCCTTTATGGTCCCATTTCTCTCTTTTCCCTTTAAAAATAGTAATATTCAATTTGAAATGCAATTTGTAAAAAAAATCAACACCGGTTTAATTAACTTTGAAATATCGACAGGAATTATTTTCCTTCATTCTGTGACCCCTTACTTAGGATACGTTCGAACCCCTACGTAGGGAGGTTAATACGCTGACGACGATCAATTGCAGCTAAATATACGATAGGGTTGTCACTGCCGCAACACATGTATAAACAACTTGTTTTTGTATCTGTCTTTGAAAGAAAGAACGAGAAGGATGTCTATATATTTATGTGGGAGGATCGTAATAACAAAATGTATCAGTATACGTTATTTTTGATGGTAAAATAAAAGTATTAGATAAGATAGCGTGCTATCATTTTCCAATACAGAGGATGTTATCACTTTTTAATATTAAACTAGATACGGATCGATTGTACTAGAATATATGTATATTCATTGGTACATATGATAGATAGATTTTTCATATTATAAGGTGGCAAACAAGCAAGCGAGCACCTGAATTGGCCAAAATAACCGAAGCGACCGCTGTTCATATATCATCATATTCATATTCAGATATCCGCAATTGCAGATGGCTTACCTTTAATCGACGGAGGAAGTGACTCATAAAAACAAAATATTTCCTTCCTATTCCCTTCTTTATCAAATCCACTTCACTTTCTCATCCTTTTCTTATTAGAAAAGGGTGGGAAGGCAATGAGAACTAAAATTCAGCCTCCGTTACGTATAAACAGCAGACTGTATGATTTCGACTTCCAATCCGGTCTTCGTCTTCCAATCCGGTAATAATAACGAAGTAACGGCCCGAGCTGAGGTTCCTGAGGGAGCCCTCGAGCTTAGTTACTCTTAAACGAGGTTTAGGCTAAGCGCCATCTACGCTCGGCCACCTCAAGCCCGGTGATGCTGTAAATGCCTCTTTAAGGTAAACAGTGATTATCCAGTCACAAACAAAAAAAAAATGGTGCCTGTCGGTCGTAGTATTTCATCGAATGAGTCCGTACATTCGTGATATAGATGTTGCTGGCGCCTACTGTTATTACTCCTGACTAGTTATGACTAGAAAAATCTTTTTGCGTATGTTGGATTAATAATTCCTATTAAATTAAACCAAGCAATATATATTTAAAGCACAAATGATATGAGTTCCGATAATTCGTATTTTGGTGGTAATCGCGTTAAACCGCTTGGCTAGACTGGTAATGTAATTAATTTTCTATACTCTTGATTCGGTTATTGTATTGCGGTAATGCTTTGTATGGATGCTATACATGACAATCAAATATTAAAATTTAACAATATGTGATATGCACCTAAATTAAATTATTTCAGAATGTTCTTCACATTTCTGATTTATTTATGGCTAAACGAGAGACTTGAGACAGTGTCATTAAAAATATGTAGGAAATCAATGCTTTTTGGTTTCTATACAAAATAATATTGTATTATATTACAACTAAGACAAGCGTGAAGTGGAAGCAATTCGCGTTTCGTCTGATGAGTATGTGTGCTGGCCTAATTTTAGTCCTCTTTCCGTTCCCACCTTTTTCTAATGAGAAAAGGATGAGGTGGGGAAATGTATCTGGCATGTGGCAGGTGGAAATGCTTAGAAAGGGGAAATATTCTCATTTTATGCGTTCCCTCCTCTATCGATTACAGGTAGGCAGCGTATCTACAATTTCAGATGTCTGTGGGCAGCGGTCGCTTCGATATTTTAGTGAATTCAGGAAGCTACCTTGTAATCTTCGACTTCAAATATCTTTCATTTATTACTTTATTTCTTGATCAAAATATTTGTTTGTTAATTAGGTTTCTTGGAGAAGTTTATAAGTGACTTCTTACTGAGCTTGATACTAATTAATATTCTGCGTCGCTCCGACAGGCGCTTGTTAACTGCCTAAATTATTTCTTCCGACGATAGCACTCAAGGAGTCAATTTATATGACACGACACTTGACGTCACTAGTACGTACTATATACTTTTTGAGGTACATTATAACGCACGATGCAAACACAAACACTACTTTCATTAAAAGTGTACATATTCTTTAATATTAGTGTAAATAATATTAGTTAATTCACGCAAAAAAATCACTTACCGTTTATATAAGCAACCGTTTCTTTTCACAAGTTAAGCTGTAAATTAGTAATTCCGCTTTTCGTCTGATGAGTGTGCGTGCCGGAGGCCTAATACTAATTATCCTCCCCTTGCCATCATTCTTTTATAAGGAAGGGATGGGAAGTGGAAGTGGATTTCACTTCCGCCGTCGTCGATTAAAGTTGGGCAACACATCTGCACTTGCGGATGTCTATGGGCAGCGGTCACTTCGCTATTTCAGCGATTTCAGGTGGCCGCTTGCTCGTTTGTCACCTTGTAATATAAAATAATCATTAGCGATAAAATATAGAACTATTAATTTACGTTTTTTCATACCAAAATAATAGTATATTGTAATTATATGTATTTATTATGTATAGCAAATTAAAAATAATAAAGAATAAATAACAAATATGCGGTAACCCATCTTGTAAATATATCCTCCTTTGAAATATTATCGTAGCAGTAGCTACGCTCGGCGCATCGTAGCGGGGTGTCGTAGCGTCGTGTAGATTAGGTTCATTTATCAGATTTCTTGCGGTCCCTTTCCCGTCAACGAAGGAGGCTTAATTAACAAAATGCGGTCACTCACAACACACCCTTTTGTGTACGCGAAGAGAAATTAAAGTGATCGAATACGTGCTACTTTTGGCCCTGTTATTTGGGCGTACAAAATTGTTTGGTTCGTTTTAATAAAAATCAAAGTGGAAAATTGCACTTCTATAAATCCCATCTCCTTTCTTAAAGCATTGTACATTTTAATGACATTTTGCTAAGTAATATAAAATACTAGAGAAGGTGTAGATACTAAAAATGGCATAGTATCGATATTTTCGAGTTTATTATAAATAATAATAACAGCAATTTGGCTTTGCTAACTCATACTGGGTTTAGGTAGTTATCTATAAAACATAGCATAGCAAAGCAACCAATGATCCTCATATAATGAGTAACCCTTTAGTTACGTTAAAGTATGCAAATTTATTCAGATCACTTCGCGTTAGCTTTATAATGAAATAGCTCTGTTTAATTAACTGACTAATTAATTTAACTGCAAAATAAAGGTAATTAATGCCCTCTAACTATATTTCTTTTTATAAAACGTATAATAATAAAATAGTGTCATTCAAAAGAGCGGCAGTGGATCAAATGTTAGGCATTTGACTTGTAATTTGCAGGATATGGGTTCGAATCCCGCCATGTACCAATGTGTTTTTATAACTCCTAACTTATGGTAGGCTACAAGCCTCTTAGTGGGAACGAATAGTGAGCTAATTATGATTCAAAAGTGCCACCCATGGGAAATATTTAATTACCGCTGTAATCAGAGATGTTAATTGTTACTAAATCTGCACTAAGGGATACCACTTAACGATAACCGTTAAGTGCAGTAATAGTAACGCTGTTGTTTTTTTTAAATTAAAATCTAGTTCAAATCTTACTAATATTAATAAATGTTCAGATGGATGGATGGATATTTGTTAGAAGGTATCTCTAGAATGGTTTAATGGATCTCGCTGAAATTTGGCATAGACATAGAATATAGTCTAGAAGAACTTATAGATCACTAATTAAGTTTTTAAATTGCACATGGACGGAGTCGTGGGCGACAGCCTTAATAAGCTAAGTGTTATGTGTTTTATGTTGAACTTACGGCCTGCTCCGGCTTAGCACGGGTATAAATCTGATAAATCTCGTAGGGTTCAGCCTGCGTTTGTTGCAACGTAAGCGGAAAAAA
>JAAOEG020000006.1:8018371-8036823 GCA_011763625.2 Papilio bianor
ATTACATTTGTTACGTGTTACTTTCGGAATACCGAATAGGACCTTATGTCAGATGTTACTTTCGGAATACAGAATTACAACAAAAAGTATAGGAGATAATTCAGTTTATTATTTACTACGTATAGTTAAACTTTTTACAACTTGAAACATTTATTAAAAACGAGTTGACGCGGCAAACGTTGTTTTGCCATATATGTATATTTTTTAGGGAATTTCTTGTGTAGAAAAATATAACTACCTTATTGTAAGGATAACAAAGTAAAAACAGCTAATTGACGAATATTAATCCGGTTTCGGCACCGACTAGTTTCGAGCCCATCGGGGGCTCTTCTTCATTGAGGGACGGACCGCGACCGCGAAATATACGTAAATATACGTGAGTTAGCCGTTTTTATTTTGTTATAGTAGTGTCTCATTAAAGTTTTAACAGTATTATTGTAATTAACAGTATTAAGTTTTCAAGATGTGATATATATGTTCGTGAAAGAGGCATGGAGCGCTGTGAACGATGAGTGATGATTGATCAGTTATCGAACGGGATGAAAAATGATTTAATTACTAAAATATTTACAAAACTCTATCACCAATAGGAGACGGGTGAAAATTATGGGTTGTATATATTTTAATGCCACATTATTAAAAAAGAAGCCTGAGGTGGACAACACTTATTCTCGGACCTACTGAATAGAATATTTTTATCATTGAAATTTCATAAAAATTGGTCAAACCGTTTCAGAGGAGTTTGATTATTTAGATTGTGATACGACAATTTTATATTGAAGATAAGATTATTACTCAGGACTTGCACTTTTGCCTGCTTAATTTTAGACCATATTATCATTCGTATTCATAGAAACGAGCGTGAGGGCATTTAGTATTGATCATTAGATATTGCAATGCAGATCAAAAGTTGTAAGTGTTATTAAATATGAGAAGTTGGCATTATCATTCTGATATTACAAAATCTGAACTACGATTTATTGATTCATCGTCTGTTCTCAGAACTATATTACAAACTTGTAAAGCAATAACTTCTTATTTGCTGAAGTCCTAAAGCCACACGATACAGTAAGATATTAGTATTCCTACTGACCCGGCCGGAGTCACGGGGGAACTACGTCACGCCTTGCTATGACCTCATACTATCACATGGCGGAACAGGTAAGCAGACCAGTACGGCAGTTCATCACTTTAAATGTACCGCGTACCGCAAAGGACTGGAACAAGTTGCCAGCCTCGGTTGTTCCGTTCATATATGATATTAGGCCCTTCAAAAGTAGAGTGAATAGGCACTTACTAGGATAGCGCGTACCATCTTTCGACCAAATCTCCACTAATACCAGGTGGGATCGTGGTTAAGCACTGGCTTATCAAACGTAAAAAAATATATACACATCTTTTTTGTAGTATAAGTGACAAACGAGCAAGCGGTCTCCGGAATTGCCAAATAACGAAGCGACCGCTGCCCATAGACATCCGCATTTGCAGAAGGGTTGGCTACCTGCAACCAACAGATCAGTGGACGCCCTGAAAGAGAAAGATTCTCTAACCTATGCATCCTATGCCCCGCCAAATTCTCTTCCTCTTCCCATCTTTAGTGGTTTGAAAGATGACTAACATTAGTCCTCCGGCACGCACACTCGTCTGACGAAACAAGGAATTATTTTCACTTGACGTCTGTCTTCTGTGTGGTGGTACACCAACGCTGCAATACATTGCAGCGAGCCGACCCATTCTTGGAAAAATATGTTAAAGCGGGCTGTACTACTGTTTTACATACGGTCAGAACGTTACTACTCTGCGTATATTGCCGCACCGTTCTACCTTCGTGGAAACTAATAACGGCCATACTGACATAAAAAATGAATCAAATAGATTACGCCCTAAGATATTATAACTGACAGAGCTTTGACCACTCGTGATGGTTATAATGTTAGGCTTAGTGTACACTGTGTACTAAGTGAAAATAAAGTATGGTAAAACAAATATGTAACGTTTATTAAATAAAGAACAATGGGAACACAAAACACATATGGTCAGTTTTACTCTCGTAAAAAATCTATTATATTATATTGAGTATTTTAAAGAGGAACCATAGGATTATAAAATTGATGGGCCAACAATTATTAGAGTGGCCATCACGCACAAGGAAGATCCTGCAAGTTAGTACGAATCTATATCAATGTTTCAGATGCCTATTGGATAAGGGCAAGAGTCAATGACCTTAGAGCCAATGATCAAAGCATACGATTAAATTTGGACAGTTCCATCTTCGAATTTACTGACATTAGCAAAGTTTTCTTTCGCTGTCTATCTTTGTCTCTCGTTTACAATCCAATTGAGACAGGAAGCGGGATTTCTCCCTTTTTGTGGAGATGACTTGTTTGACTGTGCTTGTTATATTTTTTCGCCATGTGACTGTGCCTTACTGATTAACATGCGCGTTGCTCGCGAGGTACAGCATGTTTGATCGTGGTGATTTAGCGCACGAGCTGTTACAGAATATTAATGTCATTATAACACGTGTTTTCGGACATGTGTCTACGTGCCGCGACATATCACTACCCGCTTTCGACTAAATGATAGTAAAAATGGTAATTTTACTTTACTTTTTATACAATTTGCATATCATTTTCTGTAATGTTGGGTATATCCTTACATAAGAAAGGTGGTTTAAATATTGGTTTAAATCAGGGTTCCTTCAAAGTCGACTGACTTTAAACATACTACTTTTGAGGTTATGTATTTCTGAAGCGTATTTTTCATATAAATTTTCCCAAAAACTTCAACAATCTAAAATACGCGCGCAGGAAGGTCAAAGAAGCAATAAATTTATCCATGTGATCGGATCACACGCAATCTTATGCGTTTTTAATGCAAGCTTCATTTAGGACAGATTTATTGGAAGAGATGTGGCTTACAACTTAATATCGTCATAAATGTGGTACAATTTGTTTGTCGTGAACAAGAATAATTGCGATAACCTCTCAAAACTTTGTATAATCAATTGTATCAAATACTGCATACTTTTAAGCTAATTTGACACTCAAAGTTCACTTTTAATCTCCTCACCTAAGCAAATAATCTACCAAGTAAATTAATCTTATTACAGCCGTGAAAAATAAAGGGTCGGTTAAGAAAGTTTCAATATCTCGGAAGATAAAGAGCTAGCTAGCTAACTGAAATAAATGTTGCATGATAGACAATTGAATATCCTTAAAATTTCATTAAAAACATAAACTGAAACAAACAATGATATCTTACGAAAACTTGGATAATACAGTATTTTTGATTAAATTTTAATTTTATTTAGATTTTAGTACTAAGTGGCAGCACTAAGTACTAAAATAAAGTATATTTATTTGTCTATCATGCACAATTTATTTCAGTTAGTCGTCTTTATCTTCCGAGATATTCGAACTTTCTTAACCGAACCTTTATTTTTGCTCACGGCTGTAATTTACTTAACCCTTTGGTTACATTTGACGAGCGAGACTCGTCATCGATATGAATCAAAATTACAGATGTCGACTTGAGTCGTCATTGAAATATAACATTACAGTCAAATGAAATACGCTCAATGTGTTATAGAATTTCAAATAAATCGGCACTCGGAGATTAAAATAGATTGTAGTCTCTTGTAACCGAAAAAATAAACTCAAAATATTATTATGACATCTTCATTACTCAGAAATGTTAGCTATGTATATTGTTAATATTTAAAATATTAAACGCTATCTTAATTTATGTAATAATTTATGTCTATTGTAATCATTCATACGTTATTTTTACAGTTAGTATATATTACTTACGACACAGATCGATTCATTGAACATGCCACATTTGTATATTTGCCAAGCGTAATCGACTTCCTGCCTGTCCTAATCATTAAATTGCATTATCATTGCATTACAATTCTAATTAAAGGCTAATGCACACTAAATAATACTTAGTTACGCGTAAACAAAACTCAAGTTCCAGTGTATCCCGCCCTAACTCGTGTCCGTGTGGGCCCATCGGTTTAGTAAACAAATGATGCGTACCCGTCTAATTGTTAATACTTAAATTCACGTCACGAGTAAAGCTTTACGTTTAATACCGCGATTTATTGTCAGTGAGCGTGGGTAAGGTTTTGACCGCTTCTAAAGAACTGCCATCCCGCCATATTGCTTGCCTGTTGGCGCCAAATTCTAGTTGTCGTAAATAGTAACAAATCCGTTTAATTTAATAGTATTTTACAAGTTCTTGGCTAGTTTTCCGATTATTTAACATGTTCTATGCAACTACTATGATAATATGAAACTCTTTTTTATAAAAGAAGGGGGCAAAAGAAGAGCGTGATCATCGACGCCCATGGACATCCGCAATACCAGACGAACTGCCGATGCGGCGCCGGTCTTTGAGATGGTGATACGCTCGCTTCTTGAAAGACCCTAAGTCGTAGCGGTTTGGAATCACCGCCGAGGACAGACCATTCCACAACGCGGTTGTGCAAGGCAAAAATATCGCGAAAAGTGACTAAAACACTTTACTCGTTTACCGCTTATATAGCAAGTTGCCCTGTTTTTGATATTGTCAGCTACACCTGCGTGGACATTCCGAACACTTTTTTTTGTTTTTGTGCAAAAATATTTAATTTCCATTGACTTACGTACCGTAATGTTTATTTTATTATAGGCACAAAGTGGTCGGTATAACGAGTTCGAATCCATCCTTCACCCTAATAACTTACGCCCGCTTGAACACGACTTTATAACTTTGCGATTTGTCTGCACGAAATATAGATTAAATTCGGATACTGGGGTATGTCGCCTGGGCTGATATCAACAAATAAAGGTGCATACACACTGTGACAAGATGTTTTAGTCTGGTTTATTAAAAGGTTTTACTCCTGAAACGATCATTTCGGTCGTCTAGTGGTCAGGCTTACTTTAATTTTGGGTAGAAATACGGATATTGAATCGAGATGTCGCTGAAATTAGATTTCGGTAGTTCATATAAATAAAATGATGATCTCTCAGTCACAACTAACTATAAAATTAACGCCATGGAACTATATCATTTGTTTTTAGTCCAAAATGTAACAAGTCTTTAGGGGTTTAGTGTTGCGGCTGACCAGGTGTTTTCGTGGTCCAGTGGCGCGGCTATCTCCAAGTGATTGACGATGAGCACTGCCCTAACGCCTTTGCGTTACGTTGCGTAAGCGATGAGCGATAGCGATTTACAATAATAAAAGAGATTTTATTTGTTGGGCAATTTTAACAAAAACCGTGAACATGAATAAATGAAAGGCAAAGATAAAACGCTGAAGTTCATGTCCGTATTCGTCGATAGAACCAAATGGTCTTCGTCGTGTGTAAAATATAATATTTGTAAAAAAAAAATCATTTATTACCTCTTTGGCGAAACTAAATTCGTGTCTTCAGCTAGTTACCAATAAATAGCGTTTGGTAAATCAATACGAAAAGAAATGAAGTATACATATGTGTCGTTTTAGTTAGTCTTTTTGTCATTCAGATTTTTTATAGTACAAAGTGACAAACGATCTGTAATCAATAGAAGAGGAACAGAAAGAGAAAGATTGCCAAACCTTTGCATCGCATCACCGCAAAATCCTCTTCCCCTTCCCAACCGCAAAGGATAAGGTCTAAAACTAGGTCTCCTGCATGCACACTCTTCAGAAGAGATGCAGAATAGCTTCCACTTCAGGACTGTCTTCTGTGTGGTCGTGATATTGCACTGGGCGAGACGGCCAATTCCTGCTAAGAGGTTAAAGCGGTAGAGCCCGCTGTAAGAATATTTTTATAATATTTTTTTGTTAATTCGCTATCTCCTATAAATAAGACTACACGATAAGAAACCAGAGAGCGATTCTACTTGCGCACATTATAGTCTATTTGTTACGCCCCCGAGGTAATTTATCCTTTTTATCCCCAATACAATAAATCTGAGGCCTCCACCGCTTGCTTATTGCCTCTTAATGAACGGCTCAATGGAATTAAAAGATTCCTTATACAAACCAAGATTAACCTTGTTATAATAAAGATGGGGAATCATTAACAAGCTAATTAGCTATTTATCATATTGGCTTTGGCTTAAAATCTGTTAAAATTTAATATATTATATAAAAACATTAAGAAAAATAGAAGATCGACTTCCTACAAACTTTCTCAACAAAATGCACTAAAAGGTAACAGAATAATGTCACGAGTATCAAGAGGAAGATTTTATGTCAATGTTGTACAATTATTGATATTTCGGAGTCGGTGTCGATGATTTAGATGCAGTTACTTTTAAGTTCCTGAAGAGGAAACCGACTTCAAATGATCAAAATCGGAGCACCGCGGGCGGAGTTATGTGGTAACACACATAAAAAAGTTACAGACGAATTGAGTACCTCCTTTGGAAGGAGAACAAATATATTTTAAGTGCATATCTTAACTCATTCATACATTCCTTCCTATTCTTAAACCAGCAACAGAAGTTCCCAAAGACAACAGAACAAATAATAAAAACATGTGAAATACCTCCCCACACATGCACGCGATCTGGAAGTATTAGCTATGGACATACAGGAAGAGACAAAAAACTTGCGAACGGATGCTTTATGTGCGTATGCAACCCTCTGCATGATGTCTACAGCAAATGTAACAAACGAACAACCGATTTAAAACTCTAATGCAATGTAATTAGATTTAAATTTGCTTATTTGTGTTATTGAGTGTCGGATTACGGGCCACAGATGGACAGAAAGAATGGACAAATGGCAGAGATGCATGTTGCTCTCATTTTAATATTTAACGTTAAAACGACATTTATTAAAGTTTTCAAATGTCTCTTACATCTTACTAATATTATAAATACGAATGGTTAGATGTATGGATGAATGTATCTCCAGAATGTCTCTACAGATCTTTAACAGTGGTAGAGCTCGCGTTAACATCTTCGCACAAATGGGTTGGCTTTCCCAGTGCCACTGTTACACAGAAGACAGGCGTCAAGTGAAAGCAATTCCGAGTTTTGCATGACGAGTATGCGAGCCGGAGGTCCAATTTTAGTCCTCTTCCCCTTCTCACCCTTTTCTTATACCGAAATGTTTTTGTTTTTATAGTATAAGGTGGCAAACGAGCAGGCGGCCATCTGAATTCGCTAAAATAGCGAAGCGATCACTACCCCTAGACATCCGCTATTGCAGACGCGTTGCCTACTTTTAATTGACGGAGAAGGAGATATACAAAAAGAGTATATACTCTTCGCGCCTTTCCTATATGTACATCCCCTCCTCCGTCGAATCCTCTTTCGCTTCCCATCCTTTCCTTATAAGAAAAGTGTGGGAAGCGAAAGAGGATTACAATAAGGCCTCCAGCGCTCATCAGACGTAACGCGGAATTACTTCCACTTCATGCCTGTCTTCTATGTGGTCGTGGTTTTACACCCTGCGAGCTAATTCGTGCAACCGATGTTGTTGTTTCTGGCGTCTACCACTGTAGAAAGAATGGAAAGGGGAAGTGGATTTGGCGTGGGATGGGATGCATAGGTTTGAATATCTTTCTCTTTCTGTGCGTCCCTTCCTCTGTTTATGTCTATGGGCAGCGATCGGTTCGCTATTTCGCCGAATTGCGGTGAGCGCTTGCTCGCTTGTCATCTTTTACTATAAAAATTACGATCAAATTTGTCACAGATATTAAACATTGTCTGGACGAACACATACATAGGCTACCTACCACTTTTTTATTAATACCGCAATTCATTCGAAAGATCAGCGTTGAAAACATTACGCTTAAAAAAATTATTTTTTTAATGCAAAACAAAACAGTTTACATAATATTTTTTCATACTTTTCTGTGTTAAATCTCAACAATATTGCATATTTTATGTCCGCGTAATTATAGAGTATTGCTTTCCCAGCAAACTTGTCCTATAAACAGTTACATCCTGTGAAGTCAACTGTCGCTTGCGGTATTTTCTAAACAACAAATCACGTTTAAAAGGAATCCATTGCACTTCTTTTCATTTGCTTAAAAGGTTTCCATTTATAACGAGAAATTTCCTTTCATTTGGTCTAGTTTTCCGAATCTTCAACGTTGTTATTTACTATGTATACAGGTGTTTTTTATATTATAAGGTGGCAAACTAGCAAACCGCCTGAATAGCGAAGGGATCGCTACCCGCAGACATCCGCAATTGCAAATGCGTTACCTACATTTAATCGGCGGATGATGTAACACACAGAAAGAAAACATTTCCCCTATCTTTGCATCTTTTAACGACCGAAAAACTCACTGAAAGTAAACGTATCCTCTTCCTTTGCGTCCCCACGTCTGTCAAACCCACTTCCCCTTCCCATCTTATCCTTATATTATAGGAAAAGGGTGAGAAGAGGAAGAGGACTAATTTTAGGTCTCCAGAACGCTATCAGACGAAACGCGGAATCGCTTCCACATCACGCCTGTCTTCTGTGTGGTCGTGGTATTGCACCGGGCTTGCCGACCAATTCGTGCAAAGGATGTTGCTGGAGTTTTAAATTAATTGTCAATTGCCTTAAATAAATTATTATATTTGCATAAATAAACATTTACCTTATCATTAATATTCGAGCGTTTTCAACGAAACAATTTAAACATTTATTGACTTGAAGGTAAACCTAAGATACAATGTTGCTACCAATGCAAATAATATTTCTCTTCCATTTAAGAATCAAATAAGCCGACGCTGGCTGTGGCTGGAAATTATTAACTACAACAACAAAGGCAAAGACTCCGCATTTCATTTATTATCAAAATATTTCCGAATCAATAGACTATACATAGAGTGAACGGGTATTAAAATAATTATGAATACTATTGTTTTGTTTATTTATAATAATTTTATATCTTACTAGCTGTCGTCCGCGACTCCGTCCGCGCTTTTTTCTTTCTAAAATAAAAGATTTTTACTAAAATAAAAATAGCCTAAGTTACTCCTTATTACATCAGCTACCTACCTATCAATAAAAGTCCCGTCAAAATCGGTCCAGCCAATCCAGAGATTAGCCGGAACAAACAGACCGACAGACAGACAGACAGACAAAAAATTTTATTTTGGTGTTAGTACCGTATATATATTCGTATACTTGTAGAAAAAAACGGTTATTTCAATATTACAAACAGAGACTCCAGTTTTATTATATGTATAGACTAGCTGTCGTCTGTCGTCCGCGCGTTCTTTTTCCAAAATAAAAGTTTATTTCTAAAATAAACGTAGCCTAAGTTACTCCTTATTACATCAGCTACCAACCAATAAAAGTCCCGTCAAAATAGGTCCAGCAATTTCAGAGATTAGCCGGAACAAACAGACCGACAGAGAGACAAAAATTTTTAAAAATGTTATTTTTGTATATGTACCGTATATTAATTCATATACATGAAGTAAAACACGGTTAGTTCAATATTACAGACACTCCAATTTTATAGATAGTATAGTTATAGGTTAATTTCAAAACTACCCTTGTTTTGTACCACCGATAGTAGCTATATGTTGAGTGTTGTAAAGTGACTGTTAAATGTGATGGTTTATCAACTCTCGTAAACTCACTAATCTTTTCATATTTCTAACAACACTTTCGTGAGGGGTATGTATTATACTTTTTTTAATTCGTATTCTCTGTCGTTTAAGTACTCTATGTGTACTTAATGGAAGCCAGCAGCCCGAAACGCAGACTTATGATGATATTAATTAACGAGTGAGCGCAGTTGCTCTGCTGCTCAAAGTGATAATTACATATCTGATTGTTTGTTGGGTCTATATACCAAATAAACATTGTGGTCCTTGAACTTCCGTTGATTTGGAACTACCGTATTTGGTTTTAAAAGATTATGTAATATTCCTCCGGAAAAGATTGTGTATCGAATGACATCCTTCTCTTCGAAATCTGGGCTTTTAGGGTAGTATCGTCGTCAGACAATAACAACAGGAAATATTTTCTTTGGATTTTAATGTTTCCGGAAAATTACAAAACCGAATTTGTACTAAAACAATTTTTCATCGTTTTCTCCATTTCTTTTTAACTAAATAAGAGGGATCATAACATGATATTATTCAAGTTGCATCGATGGAAACACAGACAAGGACTGCAGCCGTAATATATACGATGCGCAAGGAGTAATTCGGCGTTCGTTCCGCTCCCCTGCTCCCGACCTCAGCAGTGCTTACCCTCCGTAACAGACCGCAGATTCCTTACTGTTTTTACTTCCTTGATGTTTCTATATAAACAATATTTTTGTTTCTTTTTAAATTGAAGTGGAAATAGGTTTGTTCAATCATACATCAATCCAATTTTTGCGGTCGTTCAAGTACTACGTAAGCACTACAGCACGGGAGGGGGGGGACTCTTTGCTTTGCTTATTTTTGACGACATGTCGGTCTACATGTTGATTACGTTATCATTAATTTTTTCGCATGATGGCAATCAACATATTGTCTGTTCTTGAAACGAATCGCTTCGGGTATTCCCATTGGGTGAGGTGATTCTGTCCGAGGAACACTAAATTTAAATACATAGCTAATAAGGAATTACATTTACTATGTTATTCTTTAGTATATGTAGTAGCAACTCTGTACGCCTATCCTAAGTCTAATTGATATTTCTAGAATTACAAGCTTGGGAGAAGGGGTGCGAATCTCCTTTGTTGGGAGTGACGTAGAAATACTAAAGATATAAGAGACAGACCCAAGACTTCTTGCATTTTATTAAGTTTTTTTTAAACTAATGATGTTATTTTATTAAATAAATCATAGACGTACCTTACCATACACATTGAGCAATGTAATTTCGTGTTATTATTTATTTTTTCCAGTATATATCTTAAGGGTGTCAACCTTATCTTTATTGTTCAATACCAGTACCAAAAAATTTGTTCCCCGAAGTGTATGGTCGTCTGGCAAGGCAGTAGGCACAGTACGACGGCCGGTCGCGCACATTACGCACGCGTTCTACGAACTGCGCCCGCGCAGTCGTGATACGAAAACTAAACACCCCCTACACGTCAGTGTGTTTGTATCACACGTGTGTGTGTTGCTACCACACGCCTGTGTTGTGATATACGCCCCAGCGCCGGGTAGTGTGTTTCGTCTAGTTTGTGTTGGATTTCGCGCTGTGATTTTGTTTTTCCTAATGAATTTGTTACTATGTGGTATTAAATCATAACTTTTGTGTTAGTGTGAAGTATTTGGATTTTTTCTACACGTGCTCGGGTAACCGGCCAACATTTTGAAGTAAGTTCTCTGCTATTAAATTATTATAATAAATTTCAACAAATTTAACTACAATATATCAAAAAGCCGTTACATTCAAATCATTTTAAAACAAAAATTTTTTTGAATAATTATAAATTCTTATTGGAATATCTATTTAGAATTCCGATCGTCTATTATTTCTAACAAAGACAAAATAACTGATTCATTGTGTAATTCACAATAGTTATTATGTTTCCATTGTCTTATTTTAATAAATGATAGTGGCGACATCTGGTGTCTGTAATACAAAACAACAATAACCGAGACTATTTTAAAGAAGTTATATTTAAAATTAAGAATATAACTTCAAATACATATGTAGGTTTTTATATAATATAATATAGAGTGGCAAACGAGCAAGCGACCACTTGAGTTCGCCGAAATAACGAAGCGACTGTTTCCCATAGACATCCGCACAGATACACCTAGATGTGTGTAAAATATAGGAAAGACAAAATTTTTTATTATATACTAGCTGTCGTCCGCGCCTCCGTCCGCGCGTTCTTTTACTAAAGTAAAAGATTTTTTTTAAAATAAAAGTATCCTAAGTTACTCCTTATTACATCTGCTACACACATACACACAGACAAAAATTATAAAAAACGTTTTTTTGGTGTATGTTCTGTATAAATATTCATATACATATAGTAAGAAACGGTAGTATTTCAATATTATAAAAAGACACTCCAATTTTATTATATGTACATATAGAGTATTTCCCGTGTTTGGCATTAACAGGGATACAATTTATTACAACCTCTTGCACCAAAAAGGTTTCATACGATTCGTTATAAATATCTTACATTAAAAATAAAATAACCATTAAGTAAAAGCTTATTAAATTAACAAGATAATAAAAAAAAACTTAAATATAACGTAACCTCGACAACATACTACATGTACATGTAACTTTTAAGAATGGTTTTTCAACGACCGCGTAAATTGCTCTATCGGTGTTCTGTACCGGAAGACTGGTTCATTCCCACAGAAAAATAATAGCTCAAGTCTATCAGAATATAAACAAGGTCACAATTAACTTCATTGTTAGACTAAGAATATGTATATTAACGTCAGGTCGTTCAACTGCAGTTTTTTGCAACATTTTTCTTAAAGCTTACTAACTTTTTGTGATACGATATTATCGGTTTATCTATTCTCGAGTAAATAGCAACTAATTTACTGGAGAATAGAATTTGTTACTTAGTAACCAATTTTTTAATTTTTATGACATAAGTAGCTGTCGCCCGCGACCCCGTCCGTGCGGAATTAAAATAAAATGTAGTATCATATGTGGTATTCCAGTCTACAGATAATTGTACAAAATCTCAATAATGTATGTTTGATAGAAGAAAACTCAATGTTTTTCCCGGGAACCATAACTATTTCCAGGATAGGCTACTTTACCCTACATATTCTTCCAGACTATCCTCTACATCTATGCCATTTTTCATCGAGATCCGTTCAGTAGTTTAGGCGACAAACCCTAACAAACATCTATCTATCGCAATAAAAAAGTATACGTAAGATATTAAACATAACAATAGCTTTGAGTAACATCTTAAGAAGCTCTCGCTAAACAGTTGGATTAAGGGCCCGATACCAAAAGCAGACATTTTGTACAGCGCGTCAGCCGTGTAGAGGCTGGGCATGTATCTTGTACTAAGAATATAATAGACTATTGGCTCACTCATACCTATAAGGGACCGAAAAATAGTGCCTCATTCATAACATAGAACTTGGTTTCGTAACAAAAACAATGTTGCCAGGTCATGGAAAATCAATAAAGTTCTCATTTTCATTCGTCCAAGAAAAAAATAATCATTTGCCCATAAATGCCCATATTTGAAAATATTAATTTAACCGTACAATCGTTTGATACAAACATTGTGTTGTGTCAAAGAGTTGTCAAATGTGACAGCGTTTTATGCCACAAAATAATGTTTGCCTCAAATGAAAAGTAAATTCAAGGTCAAGTTGTGAGGCTTTGAGGCCAAATGAGACACAAAAATGTATATGCGCTAAAAACAAAACAAATGTATATCTGTATCGTTCACTCTCGTATAAATAACTATAAGTATTACTCGCTTAAACAATAAGAAGGCGGCGTTTTGCATCTCTGGTGCCCTGTAGCCAGTATAGAAAAATCTTGACGATTCAACGTTGTGTAATACTCGCGACACAAATATATTAAAAAATATTTTTTCGAAGTTTTCTTGTGTACGCAGGGTCTTAATCTATATCTATATCTATACATATAATAAAATTGGAGTGTCTGTAATATTGAACAAACCGTTTTTTACTACATGTATATGAATATATAGTATACGGTACTACATGTATATAAATATATAATATGCGGTACATACACCAAAATATTTTTTTTTACAATTTTTGTCTGTCTGTCGGTTCGTTCCGGCTAATCTCTGATATGGCTGGACCGATTTTGAGGGGAGTTTTATTGGCAGGGACCTGGTGTAAAAAGGAGTAACGTAGACGACCGAGTTCTATTTACGTAATAGTATAATTGTCATTTCATAATAAGAATCGACTTAATTTAAGCACTAAAGCATTCCTAATAAATCATTAGTACATTTTCTTTTTTCAATTATATGAAATCTCACAAGAATGTTTATCAACGCTGTCATCTATCGTAACCGCATTCATCGTCAGAACTGATAGGAACGTATCAATGTAACCGACCGATTATAATTTTGACTGATTACAAACTTACTAGGCATATTATAAACTAACTTGAAATTGCTTATGTAAAAATATCTTTATAATATATTATATTTTAAGAACTTGATAACATGAAAAACGCAAACCAAGTATAAAATTTACAATTTGATGATTAAAATTAGATAATTTGCAAACAGTCTTTGTTTTTTTTTTGTGTCGGGGGGAAGGAAGGGTTATGTGAGACTTCAACTCGCCAAAACCACATCGGTCTAAAAATTATCAAAATTGGTTACATTTTAAAATTTTCAATTTTTCGCCAGATTATTAAATGACGAAGTCGGTAATCGTTCGATGACATGAACGCAGCTTCCTGCCGAGTGAAGCGTGAGAATGATGCATAAAAGCCGGATGCAATCTCGAGCAGAAACCAAACTGGTCTACAACATAAACATAATCAATTACCCTTGTACACACCGTACACTGTACGGTACGACTACACTCTATATGTGTACAAATAGCATACAACCTCGTATCGTGCAGATGTAAAGATACCTTTGGTAGAAATTACCATAATATTAATCTTAATCACTAAATAGTAGTGGTATAAAGTCGCTTTTTCTGTCCCTATGTCCCCTTGACTGCTTAAATCTTTAAAACAACGCAACGGATTACGATGCAGTTTTTTTAACAGATAGAGTGATTGAATAGGAAGGCTTATGTGTACAAAAATATCCATTAAATAGTTGAGAAATACTCTTATTTTTGAGGTTTCTACTGTGATGTCGTAAATATTATAATTACATTTTTTCCGCTTACGTTGCAACAAACGCAGCTGAACCCTACGAGATTTATCAGATTTATACCCGTGCGAAGCTGGAGCAGGCCGCTAGTAATATTATAATTGCAAAAGTTTAAATGCAAGGAGCGTCGGTGGCTGAGGGGCTAAGCACTTGACTTGCAATCTGCAGGTCCAGGTTCGAATCCCGCCATGTACCAATGTGTTTTTCGATTTTCGAATAGCATATGTATGTACATTTAACCGACGTTCTTACGGTGAAGGAAAACATCGTGATGCAACCTGCACATATCGGAGAAGAAATTTAAAGATATGTGAGAAGTCAACCAACCCGCATTGGGCCAGCGTTGTTGACTTAGGCCTAGTCACCCCTAACTTAGGCTAGGCTCCGAGCCCCTCAGTGGGGACGTACAGTGAGCTGATGATGAAAAGTTTAAATGGATGGATGAATGGATGTTTGTTAGAGTTTGTCACCTAAACCGCTGAACGGATTTCGATGAAATTTAGCATAGATATAGAGGATAGTCTGGAAGAACACATAGGTACATTGATCCTGGAAATGGTTACGGTTCCCGTGGAATACATTAATTTTGTTGTGTTATGTTTACTCGATAATTCTGCAACGATTCAACATATCTTATAGAAAGTTGGCACAGCTATAGAACATAGTCTGAAAGAACACATAGGCTATGGCTATGCTAATTAAGTTTTTTTAAATTCCGCGCGGACTGTGTCGCGGGCGACAGCTATGATTCTCGATACCCATGACATGAAATATTTGATAGCACATTTTTGTGCACATCAATCCTCTTTTATTGTGCATAATTTATTATATTCTACTTTAATTAATTGCAACTTACGTACCGCAAAGGACTGGGGCAACTTGCCATCGTCTGTTTTTCTGTCCAAATATGACGTCGGGGCCATCAAAAGTAGAGTAAACAGACATTTACTGCGCTAGCCTATACCATCTTTCAACCAAATCATGGCCAAGCGTTGCTTTATCCATCGATTACGATGGATTTTATTAAAAATTAAAATCAGAACGTCGATAGCTCAGAGGTTGAACTTGACTTGTAATCCGCTGGTCCTATGTTCGAATTCAGTCACGTAGGTATCAATGTGTTTTTAGATTTTTGAATTTCATATGTCCATTTATCCGACGTTCTTACGGCGAAAGAAAACATCATGATGCAGTACATTTTGGAGAAGAAATTCAAAGATGTGTTTGAAGTCAATCCGCTCTGGGCCAGCATGGTTTACTAAGATCTAGTCACCTCTAACCTAGGGTCCAAGCCCTTCATTGGGGACGAATAGTACAGCATTATCTGTATTTTAAACATTTTCTGTATTGCCCTAAAAACATAGACATTGTTTAGTTAAACACGTGTTTTATTTCTTTGACTGCCGTGATTAATATTATTGTAGACAACTTGGTTATATGTACTCGTATAATCATCACCACCTGAAGCACTACAGCCGCGGGTAGGCCTGGGCCTGGTCCAGTAAATTTCGCCACAGCAGTCCACTTTAGGCTTTTTGATTCCAGCTCTTGACGCCGATATTATTAAGATCGCGTTCGACGTCATCCAGCCATCTTAGCTTCGGTCTGCCACGTGCACCACATCCATCCGGCTTACTCTCCAACAGGCTTTAAGGAACGTTGTATCATTGCGTGCGACATGTCCTGTCCAGCGCAGTCGTTAAATTTTAATAGCCTTGATGATATTTGGCTCTTTATAAATTTGGTACAGGTCGTGGTTACACACTGCCTAAGTTTTTAATAGTAAGTCTTGATCCGAAGAGCTGTAACACTAATTTGTAAACATAGCCAAATAAGCTGTAACAAAAAACGCTGCGGGTTCTAAAAAACGTGAATATACTCACTGTATTTAATTTTAAGGTGTTTCAGTGTCAGATCTCTGATTAACTATTGTCTATACACGGTGAACATTATGCAACGATTTGATATCGAATTTTAAATTACTAGTTACATATGTTCACAAGACAATAGACACGATAACTCTACGAATGACACCCTTGTTACCAGGGAATAGGGACTAAAATGGTGTACGTGGGTGTGTGACGATCTTTTTTTACTTCATTGAGCCCACATCCGTTTCGAGCACTATTGAATAAATTTGTAAGGATTTGAATTCGTTGCGCAATAAGCTCTAGGACAAACTTTACAAGTGTTTTAGAAATCTACACATATAATGAAATTGGAGTGTCTGTTTGTAATAACCGTTTTTTACTACATGTATATGAATATATGTACGGTACATACACCAAAATAACATTTTTATAATTTTTGTTTGTCTGTCTGGCTGTCTGTTTGTTCCGGCTAATTTCTGAAATGGCTGGACCGATTTTGACGGGATTTTTATTGTCAGGTAGCTGATGTAATAAGGAGTAACTTAGGCTTTACGTTTATTTTAGATTTTATATTTTAGAAAAAGAACGCGCAGACGGAGTCGCGGGCAACAGCTAGTCCTTACTAATATTATAGAAGTGAAAGTAGCTCTGTCTGTCAGACAGACAATCTCGCATTAACTCCTAAACTACTGGACCGATTTTAATGAAATTTGGTATGTAGATAACTTAAAGCCTCAAGAAGGACATAGCACTTTTAATGCGATAAAAGAGCTGTTAGGGGTTGGAAGGGTGGTCGGAATGTAGCATGGTACGAGCAGAAACGTTCCACGCGGACAAAGTTGCGGGCAAAAGCTAGTAATATATAATTATGTGTACTCGCCATCTACTTCGGCTCTCTCGGGCACCCTTGAATCGGAATGCAAAACGTGTATTGAGTGACATCCCAAGCTGAGGTCCCCTCTCGGGGAGCCTTGAGTTCAGTCACTCCATGTAGCAATAAAGAAGTAAAGCCCGAGCCGAGGCTCCTGAGGGAACCGTCGAGCCTAGTTACTTTTAAACGAAGTTTAGGCTAAGCGCCATCTACGCTCGGCTACCACAAGCTCGGTGGAGCTGTAAATGCCTCTTCAAGGCAAACAGTGACAAGTCAGTCACAAAAAAAATCGCAATCTACATACGAAATACGTGGTAGCACTAAATGTATAATTTTTCCCAGGACAACGAATTTTAATGCACCTTTTGATTTACATATAATTATTCTTGAATATTCGCGCCCAATCTTTTATCTTATCGGCTGTTGACCTCTCTCAATAGATCGATCCCACAAAGATAAGAAATAGATAAAGTCTTATTTAAGTCATCAAATGATAAATTTATCTAAAAATGAGGATGTCACTATGATAGTGTTCATGAGAAACAAGCTTTTGTGTGTGTTATTATTGGACTTGGTAATAGATTTTATAGTTAAATTATAAAGAAATAAAAAAATAGATCAAGGAAATGCTTCGTGAACAGATTGCTAAAATATTACGTCTAGACGTTTAGCTTCATTAAATAATTAGCGTTTCGACTACGTTGTTAGCATCAGCTATTATTAACTATAAATATATTTACTACTAGCTGTCGCTGGACAATGTTGTTCTCAACGTAAAGTCAAAAACATGTTAGAAAATAGGCCTTTTTTTGTAAAAGAAGGGGGCAAACGAGCAGTGTGAACACCGAGGTGATCATCGACGCCCATGGACATCAGCAAGACCAGGGGAACTGCAGATGCGTTGCCGGCCTTTGAGAAGGTGATACGCTCGCTTCTTGAAGGACCCTAAGTCGTAGC
>JAAOEG020000006.1:8036923-8095739 GCA_011763625.2 Papilio bianor
CAAAAAATTTCGCGAAAACCGCACGGTAGTGGAGTGCCAGCCATCAAGATGGTGTGGATGGTAACTGGCGGTCTGTCAGGTCGTCCTGTGACGGAACTCGGCGGCGGGTATTGCTCCAAACAGTTCCTCGGAGCACTCCCCGTGGTAAATGTGGTAGAATGTGCAGAGGGCACTAACATCCCTCCGCAAAGCCAGAACCGTAAAATTAGTAATGTGATACAGGCTGATGATAAAATGATGATGATGATAATTGTATAGCATAAAAAAAAACAAAATTACTAACAAAGAATTAAATAACAAGCATCGTTTAAGTAAAAAGTAATAAAAAACAATTGACTCGCGAGGGGGTAAGGTCACTCGCGGTAAATAACTAACTAGTTAGTTGGTGTAGAAAAAGTGGTGCAATTATCTCATAGCAGCCATTAAATTAAGATTAAATTTTAACCGAAACCAGCGCAGTTCTGGCTGCGTTTAAAATGTTAACACGAAACGGTAAAGGAGCATGCACACCGTATACGTTACCGTGTAAAGTATTTATTTTATTATTTAATTATACTTAAAATATAAATAAAATCGCACTCAACTACCCAATGGGGAAAATGTTATACAAACTTTGTTTAGTTCTGGGCTTTGCCTTAACTATTTAGTCTTTTTCAACCAAGATATCTTGAAATTTATAATTTGATAGGTATTTGTAGAGTATCTTAATGTATAAATAGAAAATGTCTTATTTTATGTAAATAATAACTGTCTTAATGACCGTCTCGTTGCTTAAGTTATGGGATTCCGCATCCGGTGGTAAAAGTAATAAAAATTTTATATAACATGTCTTGTTCTTTTTCTAATAAAAGTGTTTAATAGCATGCTAATAGATGAACATTGTTCAAATACATAATGATTTCGTTAGAGTAGAATTAGAATAAAAAAAGGAAAGTAGTCTATAATATGCACACATTTAACTACCTTCCCGTCAAACCCGGTGAATCCGTTTCGAACATGACCAATGCGGCCTTGCGGACAGACAAAAATATTAAAATGGTAATTTGTTATCAGCACCGCAAATACATCCGTGTGTTAAATATGATATGATCTTTTTTGACATTACATACGGGCACACCATTTTTTTATAAGAGAAAGGGGCAAACGAGCGGCGAGAACACCGAGGTGATCTACGATGCCCATGGACATCTGCAACACCAGAGGAACCACAGATGCGTTGCCGGTCTTTGAGAAAGAGATAGGCTCGCTTCTTGAAGGACCCTAAGGCGTACTGGTTTGGAAACACCGCCGTGGACAGACCATTTCACCACGCGGCTGTATATATCTTATTATATACTAGATATCGTCAGCGACAAAAACCGCGTGGAATTAAAAAAAATATTAATAGCCTATGTATTCTTCCAGTTGTCTATGTGTATGCCAAATTTCATTAAGATCTGTTGAGCCGTTCTGGAGATACCTTTTTAATAACATCCATCCATCTTTATATTTGAATTTATACTAAGATTACAGATAATGTAAGGATAGATCCTTATCCCTATGTGTGGTCTGCGAACGAGATTTTAGTACTACAGATCGATATATATAATTCCTCAAAACCAGTTCTTCCTTCCTAGGTATTAATAAATAATGGCATTGAATATGACAGTGTAAAATCTTCTTAACAACAAAGCCGTAGATAATCTGTTCCCGTGGCGTGGCCGAGGCAGTTTTGTGAATGAAATGGCCAATAATTGCCCCCGGGGCCATTACGTGGAGGCCAACCCTTGCACCGCCGCCGTGATCACTGCCAATGGACTTAAATAACACTCGTCTTGTTTTAGTCGAAAACCATCAAGTGTTATCCTGGCCGAGACTGGTTTTCCATGCGGCTGATGCGAGCATTTCCTAATTGTTCAGAAGGCATTACTGAGTGGCATTTAGTATTGAGATTATTTATAGAAAAAAGTTGCTAATTAAGTATTTACAAAAACTATGGATATAGCTAGTGTAGTAAATTTTTCATTATAAAACCGATTGATAAAAAAAAATTAAAGCTTTGTGTAGGTATATCATCTATATATATAAAAGAAAGTCGTGTTAGTTACACTATTTATAACTCAAGAACGGCTGTACCGAATTGGCTGAAAATTGGTGGAGAGGTAGCTTAGAACCAGGAGACGGATATAGGATACTTTTTTAAACTATATATAATATTTTACTAACTCTACCACGAACACATAGAAGACAGACGTAAAATAGAAGCTGTTCCACGTTTCGTCTGGTGAGCGTGGTGCCGGAGGCCTAATTTTATTAGCCCTAGTTATTATATTAGGCCTAGTCTTATTTCCCTTCTCAGCCTTATCTTACAAGGAAAGGATGGAAAGGGGATGTGGACTTGACGGAGGAGGATACACATAGGAAGAGGAAATATTCTCTTTCAGTGCCTCTTCTACTCCGTCGATTAATGGTAGGCAACGCATCTGCTGAGCAGCGGTCGCTTCGATATTTCAGCGATTTCATGTGGCCGCTTGCTCGTTTGCCACATTGTATCATAAATTAAAAATAAAATAAAAGACTCAGGTACTATGAATATTTCTGTTCCCAAAGGTGTGATGAGTATAATGTGTGTGCAGTGTAAGCCCACGGTTTTTCCTCATCTATGTCTGGAATTACTTAAATCAATAAACAAAAGAATAAAGAACGTTAGAAGTAAATAAAACAGTGTATTGAAATAAACACGACATTCACACGCGTTAGAAATGGTACTTTTACCGGCGATGTATCTTTTTATAAGTTTCTCTGAAGAAAAAGTTTTCCGCTATTGGCGGCAGTTTATCTAACTGTTCGTCGTTAACAAAGATCGCTGGTTCTCATGGTTATATGTAACCAACAGACTGGTTAGTTATTAACACCTACATATGGCGGGGTCGTAACCCTGTGGAATATCTGGCTCGATTGTGTTAACGTTATCTTATCTTACTAATACAATAAATGCAAATATTTGTATGAATGGATGGATTTTTATTTAAATGTCACCTGAGAATAGCTCAGTGTAAATTCAAGAAATTTTCGAGTACATAAATAAATACATAAATAATTTTTTTATTACTACAAAATGACACATATTACGAGTTTTTACAAGTAATGTTGTTGGGACATTCCTTTAAATAAATAATTACTTGTGTTAGAATGTCCGTCCGTAACATGATAATTTGATGGTATCTAATAATAACATTTTTTTTCTTGTCATTAGTGTGTTTACATATAGAACATAGTCTGAAATAACATTTTGAAGACAGCCGTAAAGTGGAAGTTATTCCGCGTTTCGTCTGAAGAGTGTGGTGCAGGTGGCCTAATATTAGTCTTCTTTCCGTTCCCATCCTTTTCTTGTAAGATAAAGGGGTGGGAAGTGGACTTGACGGAGAAGTATACACATAGGAAGAGGAAATATTCTCTTTCAGTGCGTCTCCTTCTCCGTCCATTAAACGTAGGCAACGCATCTGCAATTGCGAATGTGTATGGGCAACGGTCACTTCGCTACTTCAGCGATTTTAGGAGGCCGCTTGCTCGTTTGCGACCTAGTAATATAAAAAACTAACACATAAGCGACTTATTGCTATTTTAATTTCGCGCGGACGAAGTCGCGCGCAAAAGCTAGTCCAGTAATACATTGTTATTATAAAGGGAATTTCAATAAATAAAACCCCACCAACAAAAAAAGTTTGCGGTTGCGGTTGCCGCAGACTGGAAGTTTAGATCCGATGTAAACTGAATACCATTATTGATTTGTTCTAAAAATAGACAGCTATCGATCTCGTATTGAATGCAAAATATTTGCAATGTAATAGCAATTCAATCAGTATAACATTTGTATATAAAAAGTACCTTCTTCTTCTGATGCCATCTCCTAAAGAAGATTTTCGATCATAATGGCAACTTGAACTCTGGACATAACAGCCCGAAATATAGAACGCATACTTTTGTTATACCATTGGCGCAGATTTTTTAGCCAAGATGTTCTTCTCCTTTCGGAACTTCTTTTCCCGCGTATCTTTGTATAAGGATTATCATCAGCTCACTATACGTCCTCACTATTGAGCTCGGAGTGGCCTAAGTTAAAGGTGACTAGGCCTTAGTAAACCACGCTGGCCCAACGTGGGTTCACTTCGCAGATAAGTGCACATTGTAACAAGTTGTTTTCCTTCACAGACCGTAGGATAATTGTACACGTGAAATTCGAAAAACACATTTTTACATGCCGGGATTCGAACACAGGACTTGCAGATTACAAGGCAAGTGCTAAACCCCTGAGCCGCTGACGCTCTAACGACGCACTATATACATATATGGATAAGGCGACCATATTAACAATACAATGTCCTTTAAAAGTCTTAGTACACAAAGCAATGTTAATTTTCGAAACTAACATTGTAACCATGCGTCGGGTGTATCGCATTTCGCGTTCAATTCATAAAACGTTGAATCGTCGACTAGAGTTTTCTATTCGGTCGCGTATTTATAAAATGTCAAATTTATTTTTTTCCTTTATTTTGTTTAAGGGATTTTGGTTCCTGGATACATATCAGTCCATTAAAAAAAAATCTAACAAAATAGTTATTACTAAGAACTATACTACAATACTAACAACAATAATATACAAATACTTTAAACGACACAACAAGAGGGGCCACATACAACACTTCATAAGGCCTTTAAGACCATGCTGCGGACTTCGTCTGCAAGGTCCGAGAGCCGTTGGGCCAAAGCAGACAGGAGTCCGCCTACATTGAGCCTCGACAAGTCATATATATATACTTCTCTCACAATGATCTTGAGAGATATAAAAAAGATATGGATTTTTTTTTATTGTTTATTTTACTTATTGAAATGTGGGGGTAATTTCGAGTAATTTGCAGTATGGACAATTACGTAGGCCTGTGCGTTGTTACATGTAAGTCGCCAGAAGCTGTTACATTATATTACAAGGAAATTCTAAATCTCTGAATCTCACAGGATAAATTAAAATGTAAATAGTATAAAACTATTCCTTAATTACACTTGATTGGCATCGAAATGGTAGTAGCAGAGGTCCTTCAAACGCAACATACTATATATCTACGCAGCATCCCAAAACATCGATGACATGGCTTCAACATAACATATCCAATATTATTAAGTATTTCTCTGTGATTAAGTAAAAAAAAACCCAGAGATTATTAGGGATTTTATTGGTTCAATACCAAGTTCATAATATATATCGAGATCGAATGATAATGTTTTTTTCTAGGTGGAGCCCTAGAGGCCCCGGGGGGAGGAAAATGCAAACAAAGAACATCAATCTTAGCCGAGAACAAACCAACGAAGACAACTGTGATCTACAGGTCAGTTATTTTTATATTAAAAGCTGGCAAACGAGCAAGCGGCCACCTGAAATCGCTGAAACAGCGAAAAGACCGCTGCCCATAGACATTCGCAATTGCAGATACGTTGCCTACCTGTAATCTACGGCGTAGGAGATGCATTGAAAGAGAATATTTCCACTTCCTATGCGTCCCCTCCTCCGCAAAATCTACTTCCTTTTCCCCTTCCCAACCTTTCTTTATTAGAAAAGGGTGGAAAGTGAAAGAAGACTAACATTAGCTACTTTTTATCACTATGTTTAGACCACGTGGCAATTTGGAAAAATATTCATCTTAACTATCGATCGATCGATCGTCCGTATGATTGTCCGATGAAGGCACCGACTAATTCTTAAAATTACTTTTATTTTATACTATTTTTATTCTTATTTTATGTTTTAAATTATTTTATTATTTTTAATTTTTATAAAAGATTAGTTCAGTAATTGAAGTAATTAACAGTAACTTTTTTATATTACAATTAGTCTAAAGAATAAAGCATATAGTAAAAATAAAAACAGTAATTTACGATTAAATATTCAGTCTTTTAACAAATTTCTAGATGTCCAAAACAGTGTTACATAGTCATTACAAAAGTACAGTTATTACAAAAGTTCTAAATTATAATAATCCTAATAGTAGTACTTAATTTGTTCACGTAATTGCAATTAAAAAGAAACATAAAATCTTTGTCAATGTTTTACGACTTCCAGTTATGTGTCTAGATTGTTAATTCTTCGGCGCCGACATAACTCAAGTCCTAAGTAACGGTGGCAATAAAATGATTCGCCAACTAAACTAACAACTTAAAGTGTGTAACAAATGAACTGAAAAAAATTTAGCAATTTATTAGACATTTAAGTTCTAATCGTATGCAAGCCCTACAATTCCAATATAATCGCTTTTTAAGTGCGACGAATTAAATGTTAGAAAATATACAGATACTAGCTGTCGCCCGCGACTCCGTTTGCCCGTTCTTTTTGGAAAATAAAATATTTTTTTCTAAAATAAACGTAGCCTAAGTTACTCCTTATAAAGTACATCTACCTGCCAATAAAAGTCCCGTCAAAATCGGTCCAGCCATTTCAGAGATTAGCCAGAACAAACAGACAGACAGACAGAAGACACTTCAATTTTATTATACATATGTATGTGTATAACTCGATCATCTTTACATGCGTCAAATTATATGAGAAAACAATTTTGAGCTTTACTAAGCTTGAGCATTACAATTGTTTTATATTTTTTGCGCCATCTACCGTCACAAGAACTTACTACTCTCATGACAAAACTGCCAGCATTATAGTTTTACCATCAAGTAAAAGATGGCGCTGTATACAATCTTCGTAAATATTGTTTTTACGTAAACTTTTGTAGTCTTTATTAAATTATTGTAACGTTTCAACAGAAATCATGCCGCCAAGATCACCAGGGCCTTTCGACGGATGTGTCAGTGACCCAGCGGGCTCAGAACATCCTGAACCAAGTCACGAGGGCCGGCATCGGTTCCACGTATCGCGGTCAGTATGCAATATGAAATTAAATAATATTCAAATAAGGCCCGTTTATTTCTCGCATGCACGTTTCTGTGAATTAACGACGGCACTTCCACTGTTCGGTACATTTATGGTCTTCTACGATTTACACGACCTCTTTAAGGTCGTGGATTTTATCACTTCTTTTTCCTGACATATAATAGAACAACTTTTCTTTGTATTCACAATCACTTAAGATCAATATTGTACTATCTTCAGCGCAGGGATTATTCATACCGCCCCTGCATATGCTGAGCTGGCTTCTATTGCCACACTTTTATTTTAGTTGTTACAAATCTGTGTGTTTGTTATTGAATCTGTGTGGTAATAAATGTGTTTTCTTTTTTTCATTCTTTCTTTGTAACTAAGCATTAACAGTTATGGTCTTATTTATACATCGTAAAGTAATAAACGATATAAAGCAATCATAGAAAAAAGTTTTAGATGAAGTAATCTTCTGCTGGTATTAGTGCAATATTATAACTTGAAACTACACTGGACTAAAATATTGATTAACTAGCTTTCGCCCGCGACTTTGTCCGCGCGGAATAAAGAAAAACTTAGTAGATTATTATTGATTTCTGAAAAAAATTACTGTTATACTATTACGTTTAGCTGTCGTTTGTGTTTTGTTATTCCGTCAAATGCGTTTTTGTAATACCACGTTTTATAGTGACTGGATTATATTTATTTTTGACAAAACCGTAAAATGTAACGTGACAAAACCGAAAAAATAAAGTGGGTAAAAAGTATCCTACGTCCGTCTCCTGGTTTTAAGCTACCTCTCCACTAATTTTCAGCCAAATCGGTACAGCCGTTCTTGAGTTATAAATAGTGTAACTAACACGACTTTTTTTTTATATATATAGGATATCGCCATACGACTACAGCAAGAGAGGTCTTGTCTCTATACTTGTCAGGAATCCAACTGTTTAACTTGCTTGTTTTCGGTGGTCGTTGCTGTTAACCCTATTGACGGTTTTTACAGCTTCATCTGATACAGAGCTATCGATCTCGGACTACCGAGAGCTAGAAAAAAATACAAAGTCCCTAGTGTAACTAAGTCCCTAGTTGCCTGAAGAGGCTATAATGTAATTTAATATCGTAACTGGGATATGTGTAACGATGTGCGTTAACATCTGTATATTACAGAGTTAGTCAGTAAAGCAACCGTATCCATATGTTAATTAGCATTACCCTTGCATTTTGGGTACACCGGAAATGTAGGAGTAGACAGATGGTTTAGTCACATTTTAGCGAATGCATATTTTTTCCTGTTATTGGTAAAGGAAGATAAAAATAATGACGTAAATAGTGTCCGTTATACGAACTTAACAACAAACCTTGCGGTCAGTTTGGCAACAATCCAAATGTTTTTCTGTATCTGGAGTACATAGCAATATATTTAAATAAATATTTTATTTATTATTTAGACAATCGCCTTTGCTATTTTTAGGACGGAGGTGTATTATCCTTTTTGACAGCAAACAAGAAATATGTAAAGATAAAATTTTGACGAAAATAATTCCAGAGAACATTTTACATTTCATTACATTGTTATGATCAACTAGCTGTCGCCCGCGACTCCGTCAGCGCGTTCTGTTTCTAAAACATAATATTTTTTCTAAAATAAACGGAACCTAAGTTACTCCTTATTACATCAGCTACCTGCCAATAAAAGTCCCGTCAAAATCGGTCCAGCCATTTCAGAGATTAGCCGGAACAGACTGACAGACAATTGTAAAAAATGTTATTTTGGTGTATGTATAATATCATATAAATATATTCATATACATGTAGTAAAAAACAGTTATTTCAATATTACAATCAGACACTCAAATTTTATTATATGTATAGATGGAAACAAAGCATACCGTGTTAGTCATTTCATCACTTCCAACAACAAATAAACATCGAAATGGCCAGTACGAAAACACAAAGAGCCGAAGACACCTGCCACGCGTGATCAGAACACATAAGCACTGATCAAAATCTCTCCGTCAGTAGAACCCGACCTAACAAAGAATTGACAATTAAAATAAAAATAAAAAAATCACGCCTGGCGCTTCATAGACAACTTTTATTTTTTTTAACAGTGGCATTGTGTAGAATAGTGGACTTTGTGATTTTTTTTCAATCTGGATCCACGACGAACATCAATTTTGGGCTTTGGTGATAAGTTGGCAATTTCCGGTGAGTTCTGATAGTTTAAAAAGTATTTTTGACAACAAAATGTTTTATTCCTATAGGGTTTTTTTTAATTGTCCAATAGATGGCGGTATTGGTCATTGGTTAAGTTTATTATTGCAGACTGCATTATTTAATACGTAGACACGTCGCTTCAGTTCTCTACTTAAGATTACTGTGGAAACTATTTCTTTTAATAGCCTTAATAGTAGATTCTCCAACAGCCGTTAAAAAGGGCTCCAAGGGTAACGAAGATATTTAATTGGTTACATCGCGTGTTTGCAAGGCCGACCTGCGCACGCAACCTCTTTGTTTGAAAGGTATTTGCTGAATATTCGTCGTAGAAGAGGCTCGTATAGAAAGCTAAACAAGTAGCCCTTTTTATTATAATTTTATAAGTTATCAGTCACGTTCTAGGTTCTTGAAATTGTATACAAAAACCTAAAAAGGATCAAAATGTAATACAAGTCTAATCTAGTATTGTACTATGTCCATCATATTTGAAAACTAAGTAATTAACCAAATTAAGACACCACTTTACTATGAATTACTATCAACATTTGCGATTTGAATCTCTGGTCTCTACTTTAAGAGAGGAACGTCATAATCACTGGGTTAAAGGAGTGTTTTATAATGACATAACTGAACAAATGTTCACCATACGAGTACATGTGTCCTCCGTGTACGAGCAACGGGCCACACCACAAAAGGCAACCGTAACGACTTCGCGAATCATTTTGATTGACAATAAAATGCCCACATGTTGAACACGGAGATGATTTTAAATAATAAAAATTTATTTCAACATTATAAAATATCTCTGCAAGCGATGCGGATTGATTAAATTAATTCCATTTTTGTGTACGATATTATACAATGAAATACAATCGGTTTGTTAGAAACGTGATGTGATGTATTACCCCAAAAATACGTAATTAGAAATTATTAATTGGAACACGTGATTTAACTCTGACTGCCGCTGATTTATATTATGGACCTCAACGTGGTTATATGTTTCCCCATAAATATTCACCACACTCCCTTTATTATAAAAAAATATTATATTATATAATATCATTTTAAATTTTTTTGAGAGTAGAGTTTTCAGAGTAGAAAAGGGTTGACGGATGTATAAGACAAAATGTATATGAAACACTACCTAAGCCTAAGGGAAAGCCCAGTGAGTTTATAATTTAAAATAGTGATGTTATAATTATGGCAGAGAATTGTAAACTGATCTGAGTGTCCTTGACGTGACGATAAAACATAAGTTTAGATATTGAAGGGGTAAAAAAAATTATTTGTTTTCCATAGCTTAGTGTTACGTGGGAGTAACTAATATATAAAAAAAATAGAGCGACCATAAGGAAGTTCAATTTAAAACGATTCAAATTAGTTTGATAAATCTAAACATGATGTTTGTCCGCCTACATGGTATTTAAGTATTTATCTGACGTGTAATATAGTATATGTACATAACTGTAATGATTAGGTTAAGTTCCTGCTTTGGCAAAAAAGAATGCGTTAATTTTAAAGATCAAATTAAAATTAATCTGAAAAGAGCTTTTTTATATTACAAGGTGGCAAACGAGCAAACGGACACCTAAAATCATAGAAATAGCGAAGTGACCGCTGCCCATAGACATCCGCAATTGCAGATGCGTTGCATACCTTTAATAGACGGAGGATAAGATGCATTCAAAGATAATATTTCCTCTTCCTATGCGTATCCTCCGTTAAGTCCACTTCCCGTTACCTTACAAGGAAAGGATGGGAAGGGAAAGAAAACTAAAATTAGGCCTCCGGCACCACACTTATCAGACGAAACGCGGAATCGTCTCCACTTCAAGCCTGTTCTCTGTGTGGTCGTGGTACACCGGTCGAGCCGGCCCAATCGTGAGATGATGTTAAAGCGGGCTCTACCACTGTTGGTTTTAGTGACGTATTAAAAAAATATTTAATGTTTGTCGTGCTGTAATTGTGCTGAAAGCCTGATGATATTACGCGTTAACTGAATAGACATCTGTAAATCAGCTCTAAACTTCAAAAGTTCAGCTCACATAGACTTGAACCGCTGAGATGCGGCTCAAAAACTAAATTAGCAGCTCGCGGAGCAACGTGATAAGGACTATGTGAGCCGACGAATCGGGAGCCGTTTGGTGACTCGAACTTCGCAGCTAAAACGTAAATGATTACGCTATAAAGATACAAATTGAGTTGATTTGAGAGCCGATTCACTGATCTACTATACACATACGGATCCTGAGTTACAGGACATCAATATTAGTTTAATTACCTATGCCAATAAGGGAGAGTACTGAGCGGACGACGCGGTACGCGGTCGGTGTTAGTGAGAAGCGGAGTCATCTCTTAGCACTAGATATTAAAAAAAATAGATAAATAATTTATAACGTATGTCACATTTCACAATGACTTCAAAATTACGTGCTTTTATATCCTAACAAGTGCCCTTTGAAAATATCATTAAAAACGATAATTTGCTGCCTTGTTGCAATATTTTAAATGTCAAATAGTAACGGTAATAGTAGAATTATTATCAGTAAGGCTACAGTGACATTCAAACTTTAAAGATACTCGTAATTTTTTACGATACGCTGAACACATAAGTATCGGCGGGATTTAAAGTAATACCTAGAAGCAATTTAAGTAAGGTAAGCTCTATAGGTGGAGGGTCTTTGCTTTGTTTATTTTTGATGACATGGGGAGGAGGGGTCAAAAATCTGCTCATGTTATGTAATACCTGAACGCCCCCCACCCCCCACAGTATGTCACTTTCGTAGACATGCGCTCGTAGTTAATCACGAGCCTCTATAAACTTGGGTTCCTGTTATACCGAAGTACTTGAATTTCTAACTTCATATACGAGTATTAGTATTTAAAAACTTTTACGCAGAAGTTAAATTTAAAATAAAATTTATTTACCACTAGCTGTCGCCCGCGACTCCGTTCGCGCGTTCTTTCTCTAAAATAAAATAAATTTTCTAAAATGAACTTAGCCTAAGGTACTTATAACATTAGCTGCTTGCCTATAGAAGTCCCGTCAAAATCAGTCCTGCCATTTCAGATATTATCCGGAACAAACAGACAGACAGACAGACAAAAAATGTAAAAATGTTATTTTGGTGTATGTAATGTATATATATTCGTATACATGTAGTAAGAAATGGTTATTTTAATATTGCAAACGGACACTCCAATTTGATTATATGTATAGACTAGCCGTCGCCCGCGACTCCGTCTGCGCGTTCTTTTTCTAAAATAAAAGATATTTTTTCTAAAATAAACGTAGCCTATGTGACTGCTTATTACATCAGCTACCTGCCTAAAAAGTCCCGCCAAAATCGGCCATTTCAGAGATTAGCCGGAACAAGCAGACAGACAGCCAGAAGACACTCCAATTTTATTATTATTATATATATAGATTTATATGAAGCTATTAAATTGCATATATTTAGTTGTAAAGTTATACAATTATGAGTTCAATTGTGTTGAATTAGGATTCAAATTCGTCTGTCGCATTTGTTCTTTGTTAACTTTTTTCACGTTCAAGTCGTAATTGCACATTAGACGGTTGAATACAACAAACGTTTTGAAATATTTCGAAGCAGACTTCTTGTTATGAAGCATAATTGATGGTACATAACCAACAGGTCAAACCGTTTTGTGTTGAGACATAACTCAGAGATAACCGCATAATTTAGTTTAATTGGCGTATGATGTTAAAATGCGACACTTTGCATTTTTTCCAATACGCATACAAAACTTAAACTTTCCAAGTTCAACTTTTAACATGGAATGATGATAAACAAGAATCTTGGTTTCTTTTTTTTATAAATGTAGGGCTCGTATTAAAAAAATACCTGTGTTTTTTTGCACCACAACGTCTATATATATTTGTATTTTGAATTTAATCTAAACGGCTCACGGACTCGCACACACGACACCCTCAACCATCTTTCTCTCTGGAATTACGTCATCACTCATCTCCGTCACACGTTCCATTCCTACCTAAATACACGAGGCAACTATAGGTAAAACAGTCAGCATATTATTGCATTGATATGTTACATATTTTAAATGTGGATTAAGTAAAAAAAATCATTGTAAGGTCAGCGCGCATCTGCCTGACACCTGCCAATGGGGGCGAACCCTCCGCAACCCTCTGTACCTGTACGACCAAGCACCTGTGGTTAATGCCCGGAGTAAGCTGAGTTGCGGCCAGAGAAAACGCGATTGATTGTACTACGTACGGAAGAGGAACTGGCGGCTTCGTATATTCCATATGACCACTGCTGAGAGTCAACTTTTTTATAAGTAGTTTTGTAGTAATAATCAAATTGGCTTTTATCAACTGGGGTTTCATGTTTTATCCACTATTTTAGAATGAACACAACTATGTCATATAAGACTTATATATCACAGCTCACTATATGTGCCCACTGAAAGGCTTGGAGCTTACCCAAATTAGGGGTAACTAGGCCTTAGTCAACCACCCTTTTCTTATAAGAAAAGGATAGAAAGAGGAAGTGGATTTCACGGAGGAGAAGACGCATAGGAAGAGAAAATATTATCGTTCAGTGCGTCTGCTCGTCCGTCGATTAAAGATAGGCAACGTATTTGCGATTGCGGATATCTATTTGCAGCGGTCACTTCGCTATTTCAACGATTACTCGTTTGGCACCTTGTAATATAAAGAAAAAAAAGGAAAGCAAAAATATGCTTATTATAAAAGTTAGTGAATCACTTTAGGTCATTGTATGTTTATCGTATTGCATAATTTTATTTCGGTTGTGACTTCGAGTGTCTCCCCTTATGAAATAACGCCAAGTTATTGGCCCAACAAGAAAGTTTGTAAATACGACGGTTGGAGTTGAGTGAACAGCAAATAGGTTTTTAATGTTTACTTCACGACAGAATTGCAAAGAAAATTGATTAAAAAACGTAACTATACAATAACGACTCTATTTCATTAGAACGTGAGCAGGAAGAAAACAATACAATAAAGAAAATAATGTTATTACTATTCTGTAAATCGTATTTAAGAAAATGTCTTATATATTTTATGTATTTACTATGATACTAGTTATTGCACGCGACTCCGTCCGCGTGGAATAAAAAAATCTTTGAATCGCATGTGTTACTCCCGATTAATCTGTGCCAAATTTCAATAAGATATTTAGAAACCGTTGCAGAATTATCGAATAAACATAAAAAAAAACAAGCTTAATGTATCCCACGAGAACACTAACTATTTCCGGGATCAAAAGTAGCCTATGTGTTCTTCCAGATATCTATACATATAATAAAATTGGAGTGTCTGTTTGTAACATTGAAATAACCGTTTTTTGCTACGTGTGTATGAATATATATACGGTACATACACCAAAATAACATTTATTACAATTTTTGTCTGTCTGTCTGTCTGTTTGTTCCGGCTAATCTCTGGAATGGCTGGACCTATTTTGACGGGACTTTTTTTGGTAGATAGCTGATGTAGTAAGGAGTAACGTGGGCTATGTTTATTTTAGAAAAAATAGTGTTATTTTAGAAAAAGAACGCGCGGACGAAGTCGCGGGCGATAGCTAGTCTCTAATATATGTCAATTTTCATCGAGATTCATTCAGCAGCTTAGGCGACTTACTCTAACAAACATCCATTAATCTAAACTTTCACATTTATAATAGTATAAGATATGATATCATACATATTTTACTAATGTTATAAATGCGAATGTTTAGATGTATGGATGCATGTAAGTTTGAAGGAATCTTCAGAACATTTCGTATCTCGATGAAATTAGGCACAAATATAGAACATTCTAAGAGAATATAGGCCACTATTTATGTTTTCCAAATTCCGCGTAGACGAAGACGCGATCGACAGCCAGTTTATGTAAATAACGTAATGAAAACAATAAAAACTAAATCCTTGACAGTATTAAGAACTTGATCGTGTATATTTACTGCGCCGACTTTATCGAATCATCAGTGAAATCGGGTCAGACGAAGGTGAACCAAGAAATAAATCATTTTAGAGTCTCGCCTAATCATACGTGGGCATTGCTTACGGCCTTGTGCGAGCTTTGTAAAAATTATATGTAATCGATTTCTGGTAAATAACTTGTATGCAAATACTCTTTGCTTAAATAAAACTGCCAGTTTATGTGTTGAATTTTTTTATCTACATTCTTTGTTTAAAGAAAGAATTCTTTGTAGAAAGAATAATATTGTTTAAAAGCGTTTTTCAAAATATAACAGCTATTAATCACAAATATATGTAATTTTTTTATAATACAAAGTTGCAAAACAAGCAAGAGACAACAGCGAATTGACCGCTGCTTATAGACATCTGCAATTGCAATTGCGTTGCCTACCATTAATCAACGGACGAAGAGACGTAAAGCAGAAGATTGTATCCACTTCCTCACTGATATCCATTTCCCCTTCCCAATCTTTCCATGTAAGAAAACAATGGGAAGGGAAAGAGGACGAAAATTAGGCCTCCGGAATGTACACTCGTTAGAAGAAACTCGGTATTGCTTCCATTTCACGCCTGTCTTCTGTAAGGTCGTGGTATTGCGGTGGACGAGCCGAACAATTCTTGCAGCAGTGGTTATTATTGCTGGATTCTACCATTGTTAAAATGTAATTTTGTAGAGTCATATCGTTTACGTATTTTCGTAACTTCTATGTACAGTTTTAAAAAACATAACTAATTTTTAAACTATTACATCAATAATTTGCATTTAATAAGCACTTAAATAAATCTCGTTCAAAAACCTTGCTGCCGAATTAATCGTTTTATAATAACAAGAATTTTATCTATTTTCTCTCGTAACTCCACACAAGGTCGGTAATTATTTAAACATTACTTTAAAGAGAGGAAAAACCTAAGCTGATCGTACATGTTACATAAATATGCAATCAGTAAGTTCTAAATACAAACTATAGATCAATTACATTTACACTTGTAATGTGTTCATTTAAAAAAAACAGTTCACACTTTTCATTCTCCGAATCAGTGTTTTAAATTGAAAATAGGAGATTATTCTAAATGTCAAGACAAATAATTATCACCTGACTTAAACATTTTAAGTAATTTACTACTCACCGTAATAGCTTAAAGTAAGGTTTTTTACGGCGAAGTAGAGTCTCGATACAACCTGTCAACTCAACTAATCCGCTCTGATCCAGCGTGTTTGACTATGGCCTAGTCATCCCTAACTAGGACTAACAACTCCGGAGGCATAATATTAGTCATTTTCTCCTACCCACCTTTTCTTATGAAAAGTGGATAGAAGAAGTTGATTTTACAGAGGAGGGGACGCCTTTGCCTATGCAAAGGAAATATTTCTGTGCCTTACTGTGTCTCCTTATTCGTCGATTAAAGGTAGGCAACGCATCTGCAATTGCGAATGTCTATGGGCTATTTCAGCGATGTCATGCCCGACTGCTTGTTTGCTACCTTGTAATATAAAAAAAAACTTAGGGTAGGTTCCAGACCCTCATTGATGTATGATCTGACGAGAACTATACTAGTAATTACGATCTACCTCGCAATAAGCGCTCCGAAACATCTTAAGTAATTTTACTATAGATTCAAGTATTACTGGCCAGCGTTCCACAGTCTTTGCGTTTATAGAACTGTCTACCTCATTAATTAAGTGAACTGTAATGATATGCACATAAAGTACTAACATCGTAGATCGTTACAGCGCTCTGTTACTTCACAGACGGTACGATTACGCCACGTCACGCGCCGCCACGCGTGGCGATCTCCTTCAACACTACTATCACCAGCTTTCGTTTACTTTTAGGATAAAATAATTAATAGGCTGTTATAGCTATTAGTAATTACTACAACTAACTAGAAGATATAACTACAAGCCACTCTACATCATCATCAGGGTAGGTTCTGCGTCCCTCAATGGGTACTAAGTTAGGGCGGAGCCTTAGTCAACTATGCTAGCCCAGTATGGGTTGGTTGACTTCACACATATCCTTATATTTCGCTTCGCAGATTTGATTGATTGATTTGAAGAAAACATCGTGATGCAGGTTGCATCACGATGTTTTCTTCACCGTAAGAACATCGGATAAATGTACATATGAAATTCGAAACCGAAAAACACATTGGTACATGGCGGGATTCGAAGTCAGGACTTGCAGATTATAAGTCAAAATTAAACCCTGAGACAATAACTTGAAATAAGAGAGAAAATATTTTATATTAAATTTCAGTTTTCAGATATTTATATTTTCTTGTGTGCGGTACCTTAAAGGACTATTTATTTCAACAGAAAGTATATTGGTGATAGAGTATCAAATTACTAATTACTAACTATGTAGACTAACTTTAATCCGTAAGTATAGTAAACCTTCGTTCTAAATGTCCTGTCATCATAGAGTTATTTCAGGTGAATATATTATCCTTTAAAATGTAATTATTATGGCAATCCTAATAGGAACTTCTTGTTTATTATTTAATCTGCGCCCATACGAGTGGCATATCGCGATAAAATGGAGCGCTCACTTTTTACATCACCTCGTCGCCGGAGAAACTACAAGTATTGTAAAATGTATACAAACAATAGGTTATTTTCTGTCTATACAGATGCTGTTGTCAATATTATTACATTTTAATCGACTACAATACTAAATTAGCCAGCAAACAATCCTACTAATATTATAAATGCGACTACTTAATTGGATGTTTGTTAGAACATCTTTCTAGAACGGTTCAACCGTTCTCGATCAAATGGCATAGATTTAGAACATAGACTAGAAGGACACACTTGCTACTAAGTTTTTTATTTCCGAACGGACGGAATAGCGGTTAATAGCTAGTATCTCACTATTTGATTTCTAACTAATTGTCTTGTAAAAAAAGACAATAGATAAACGTCTATTGCTACGAATGCCTTACACATTTAATGCCACAATGTCCTTTACTAACCCTCCAGTGGTTTGTAATAAAAGTAATGTGAAATTCGCTTAAACCGAGAACTCAAGTAATTCCGTATATTTCCCCTGCTATCTCCGTGGCGACTGGACTCCCCTGGTTATCTTCGTGCGCAGCGGAGCCCAACACATTAGCTGGTGCAGCCGTCTGTAACAGACGGTAGTGCACGCCATAGATATACAGACTCGTAGACAAGAACATTGCATAAATTGATTGTCAATTTCCCAGAATTAACTATAAACAATAGATCGAAGTTGCATAGCATTTCGAATGTCTTAGAATGGTTGAAATATTTTATAGATTTAATTATAAGAAGTTATAGAACGTTGACATTTGATAAAATCATGATTATTTAACTCACCTAAATATTTATTATTTCAATATTGGAATAAAAATATTCCACATTAAAAAAAATCTACTTCAACCTGTCAAACTTTCTCAGTTTCTTTTCCTATCACTTTGACACTGGCAGTTATGGTCGTAAGATAATAAGTGACCATTTGCCACTTCAAACAGAAAGAAGAAGAAGAATGTTACACATTTCAAATAATACGGCGACAACATAAGTAATAAAAAAATTATAGATTCCTACCAAAAGCAATAATTCAAATATTTACACTTATTTTAGGTAGTTCATTATAACGCCGCCTCTAATTTTTCTCAACTCTATGACGTCACAGTAAGGTTGCTACTCAAGCAAATCTCAGTGGCCCAATGTACGGACGCACAAGGCGTTCAGTTCAAATTGCGCGCTTGACTCTTTACGTGCTCTACTGTACACATACGCCGCGAAAATCCCAAAAAAAATCGCGAATAATCACAAAATGTAACACATCTAGTTACTTTGTAACATGAATCGTGTTACAATATAAAATTAAACGGAAAGCTTGTGTTACAATTACAAATCGTGTTGGTGTTCCAAATTTAAAAATTACAGCAATTATTGGTTCCAAATTTGAATAGAACTAAGTGATGACGTAATGTGAGAAGTTGAGGTACATTGTGTTACAAGTATAGAAAGCGCGTGAAATAAGTGCTTTTTAAATCTATGCGACGAGTTCCCTAGTGTAATTTCGTTAAGGTTTTATTGAGGCTTTATTAAAATACCAATTGTCCGTACACGATAACGTCGTCGAATATTAAATAAAATGGAGGAAAAATAAATCAGATTTTTAACTACTTTCGATGCTACTTCTAATCAGAAAATGTGATGTTTATATAACAACAGTACATTCATTTCTTATACGGAAATAATGGAAAGGAGAAGTGGATTTGGCGGAAAAGGGGTCATAAATTGGGTCAGTTTCCTTAACTTTTGTCCGTCCCTTGCTTCGAAGTAAGCAGCGCATCTGCTATTACGGATTTGTATGGGAAGCATTCGCTTCGCTATTTCAGCGAATCCAGGTGGCCGCTGGTTAGCCACATTGTATTATAAAAATATATCAAAACAAACATTCGTAAAGTAATAATATGTATAGTACATCAATAAGTTAATAGAAATTCTTACCTTACTACCGTATAAACTTAAAATTAAGTGGAACTGTGGTAACACACTAGTATGTTATAAATAATCGCGTAATTGTAACAATAAATTAAAAAAAAATAGTCAATTAAACATAATAGATCGTTTCAAGAATATTCTTCGATTACTTCGTCCGCAGTCCTGTAGCTTTCAATTGTCTGTCACTGTCGAAATAAAGGCATTGACCCTAATTGTATTTGGGCAAAGGCACGGATTCGCTGAAAGTCTGACACAATACGGCTGATTGTTTAAATAACCAGTTAATTAGTGAATGAAACAATAGAATACCGTAACGAAGAGCTTGCGCGGCCTTAGCAAGTCGTTTAGTTAAGCTTTTTAATTAGGGCTAGATGGCGCTGACTTTATACAATATAAATCTTTAATTAATTTGGTAAGGAATTAAGGTCACCCGTTAAAACAAATCTTTTATATTTAAATTGAAAAATGTTTTATACATATTTTTATTATTTCATTTCCATATGAATGAAAGCCTGAACAGTTCTCTGTTACATTTTCCGCCAGATATTCACAGCTGATAGAATTCTGAGTCAAGACCTAGTTTCAATACATTAATTCTCAACAGAAAATATACATAAAGTTATAACAAAGTCGTGTTAGTTCAGCTTATCTTTCGTATTTATAACCGATTTCTTAAAGAAGGAATTTTCAATTCATCTGTATTTTTTGTCAGGATAAGTAAGACAGTATGTTTTACAGGAGCGTCGCACTCAAAACGACGATGATAGGTACAAATATGTGAAAGTATCATGATATCTAATTCACACGACAATTAAACCTAGTCTATTTATTGCATAAACTTAAAAAAAGACTTGAAGAGCTCCTCTTAATTAAATTTTAAGTAAAATTAAAATTTAATTAAGAGGAGCTCTTCAACATTTCAATTTCATATGCTGAAGAGTTTTCTACAAAGCCTCTGCAGTTCCTCAGGTATTGTGGATTTGCCCTCTACTCTTATTAAAAAAAGTTAATTGAGACACATGAAAGGCTTAGTAAATTTCAATGATGTCGATAAAAATAATCTAAGCTAAGTGTCATCCATAAATCGTTTAACAATTCGAGTATAATCTGACCAGAAATATAAAAACCCACACCAAATTGCAGAAAAATGTTAAACTAACTTTGCTATATAATAAAGAAGCCAATTTAAACTTCGTAACGCCAGTATTTTCATGTTTCTGCTTAGGCTATAAAATTTATTTTAAATAGTTACATTTAATTATATAAGCAGTTTTTTTACTTTCACGACATTGTATGCAAATAGACTTACAGCGATTATCTTAGAACCGGTCGGTATATTCGCACCTCGTTAGAGGGCGCTGTAGTTGTCCCCATTTATCTATTACTTTGATCTTAACTTAGTTTAGTATTGTTGGCTTTTATTGCCCTATGTTATACTACACTACTAACATCTATAGACATACAGACATACAAAAGTTTTAAAAATTGGACTTTCGTGATAAACAATGCAAATACATCATGAGATATGGAATCTTACTTTTGATGTTACTTACAGACGCTCCAATTTTATTAATTACTAGCTGTCGCCCGCGACTCCGTCCGCGCGGAATTAGAAAGTAACTTAATATCTTATGTGTTATTCCAGACTATGTTCTATATCTATGCTAAATTTCAGTAAGACATGTTGAACCGTTGCGAAATTATCGAGTAAATACGTAAATCAAAAAAAAATATCTCTCAGTAACTATAACTGTTTTCGGGATCAAAAGTAGCCTATGTGTTCTTTTAGACTATCCTCTACATCTATGCCAAATTTCATTAAGATCTATTCAGCCATTTGGGCTAAAAACTCTAACAAACATCCATCCATCTATCCATCTAATCTTTCACTTCTATATCTACACATATAATAAAATTGGAGTGTCTGTTTGTAATATTGAAATAAGCGTTTTTTACTACATGTAAATATATGAATATAACACCAACCAACACCAAAATATCCTTTTTTTTAATTTTTGTATATCTGTCTGTTTGTTCCGGCTAATCTCTGAAATGGTTGGACCGATTTTGACGGGACTTTTATTGGCAGGTAGCTGATGTAATAAGGAGTAACATAGGTTTCGTTTATTAAAGAAAAAGAACGCGCGGACGCTCGGGAGAAGTCGCGAGCGACAGCTAGTTTATAATATTAGGATATAGATATGAAATTACTTAAGTTTTAAGTAATTCCATTGAATGTGTAAGGCAAGAAGACAAGCAAGACACATAAAAAGCATGTCTTTTGTATTTCTGATCGAAGAAAGTTTATGTTCGGTAAATTTATAAATTAGTTTAGTAGAGTCTCAGTTGATCTTGAATTTTAGATAATTTAATGTAATTTATTTGACGTATGTTGTTCTAAAAATAACTTTCTCAGAGATAAATTAAAATGTAAACATAAGCAACACAATAATTAATTTACATAACGTTATGCAAGTTGCATTTTTAATATATTAATTGACTAGGTATTTAACTAGTTTGTTATTTCGAAGAAATGTTCTACGTCGCTGTGCTTTAGCAATACGTGTTGCGCGAATCTGCAGTGATTTGGACGTACTCGCCCACGCAGATCGTGCCTCAGATATGATTATGAAACAATACATACTATGGCAATTTTTACGACGTTCACTCATGGGTTGTCCTGTTTGGACATGTTACCAATTATACACCAAAGGTTTTACGTAAACAAGATTTATCTATTTTACATTAAAAGGCAGCAAAAAATAAATAATTAAATCAAGAACTATCAACATTCAATTATTTAATTTTAAAACCATTTATTTAATACCTTGATTCCAGTTTTATTTGATACTAGCTGTCGCCCGCCGAAAAATCTCGTAGAGTTCAGGCTGCGTTTGTTGCAATGTAAGCGGAAAAAATGTAATTATTTCGGACATTAGAAACCTAAAAAATAACAGTATTTCTCCACTATTTAATGAGTGTTATTATACATGTAAACCTTCCACTTCAATCACCCTATCTATTAAAAAAAACCGCATTAGAATCCGTTCCGTAGTTTTAAAGATTTAAGCGTTCATAGGGATTGAGGGACAGAGAAAGCGACTTTGTTTTATACTATGTAGTGATAAGAAACATTTGAAAGATTTAAATCAAATTTCATACTCCGCGATTGTAAAACGGGATTATTAAAAAATGTTTCAATTAAATGCGATAAATGCAAACATAAACTTAAGACATGTTAGAAAAGTTACAAGAGAAAACAAACATCGTATAAAACAACGGGGTTTATGGTACAATTACTGGATTCGGTTTAATATCTTTCTCATGTATAGTGCCACCCACATACACTGCGCCCATAAATAAGTGTTGCCATGACGTCATCAGAATGCAACTTTATGTTACTAAGTTTTTATATTAGAAGGTAGCAAACGAAAATGCGCCCACCTGAATTCGCGGAAATACCGAACCCTGCCCGTTGACATCCGCAGATGCTTGATGATTTAATCAGAAGAGGACGCACAGAAAGAGAATATTTCCCGTTCCAATACATTCCCTCTACCGTTATATCCACTTCCCATTCTTTCCTTAAGTTTCTTTTTAATTCCGTGCGGACAGTGTAGCGGGCGACAGCTAGTATAGTTATAAAAGTTAATACGTGGAATACTTAGACATGGGATAACTAAACAACTAGGGTGACACATAGACCGGACTGGGCGTTGGCCTCCGACAACAAAAGTCTCCACTTTCCCTCATCCCGCGCCGTATCGACCTAGTCCCGTACCTAGAGCTCCCGGGGATTTTTTTTCCCTCATCTTTCCAGCGATATTTCGCCCAGCCAACTGCGCCGACCACATGGTCGTTCCAAGTATGCACGTTTAACACTTCGAATAGACAGAGATACCGACTTTTTTTTCTCGAAACACCATTTCTAATTTTTTTAAATAAAATAGATTTTAACCATTAACAACACAACAACACAATCATAAATAACAAAAGAGAAAAAAAAACATGACATAATAATTAAGTAGAAAAAAAAATGTAATTAAATAAAAGATAAGCATTGTAATGCTGACCGGATTGGGTCTACGCTCAGCTTTGAATGCTGGGTGCTACTCAATGAGACACCCAGCGCTGATCTTCCGCGAGAACCCTAAGATCATCCGCATGCCAGCAGCGGTGGATAGGCCGAAATTATAATTTTAAAAATGTTACTAATTTCGAAGAACATTTCTACATTTCTTCTTCAACTTTTTTCTATTTTATTTTAGAATTACTCTTACCCAGCTCGAGTTTGCCTTAATTCATCATTTATAAATAACATTAGACATTTAAAACACGAATAAGTGATAACATATCATCCCAAGACGTTAAAAACAAAATGGTCCTATTGATAATTTAATTTAGCATAAAGCTTTTAATGACATTTTTTAATGTGTTGAAGTGACAAAATTAAATTCAGACATTAAGACTAAAAGCCGACTAAAAGCCTGTCACGTATAGCATGTCAGTAATGATGCACATATTAAGCCCCCTACATATGTTCAGTTTTAACCGATATTACATTTTGCTGTCAAAATGCGTGAGTGTACTTATAATTAATTAATTGCTTTACTTAGTATTAACTATACAGGCGCTGGTGATTTTTAATTTTTTTTAAACTGTGCTTTAAACATATTTTGTACTAGCTCTCGCCCGCGACTCTGTCCGTGCGGAATTAAATTAAATCTTAGTATATTATGCGAGATTCCAGACTATGTTCTATATGTGTACTTAATTTAAGTAAGACATGTTGCATCGTTGCGGAATTATTAATTAAACATGTAAATGACAAAAAACTGCGGATCCCTCGGGAATCTTAACTATTTCCGGGATCAAAAGAAGTCTGTGTGTTCTTTCAGACTAACCTCTACATCTATGCCAAATTTTATCGATTTATTCAGCGGTTTAGGCTACAAACTCGTAACAAACATCCATCCATCCATCCATTTAAGCTTTCGCATTTATAATATTATTAAGATCAAGATTTTGTTCTAAATAAATAAAGTTGATAAGAAAATTAAATTAATAAAATCTATACATATAAATAATAAAATTGGAGTGTCTGTTTGTAGCTGTTGGCAGCTAGCTGATGTAATAAGGAGTAACTTAGGCTACGTTTATTTTAGAAAAAGAACACGCGGACGGAGTCGCGGGCGACAGCTAGTTATGGAATAAAATCGTTATTTTAAGGGCAATGAACTTATCAATATGTACAGTGAAAGTATAGTTTATATAATATTTCTAATGACAAAAACATACTGTCAGCAACATAATAAATGACTTTGCCAAAAATGTTACATACGAACATTTCTCTGCAGGTATTGTATAACGCGGATGCCTTGTCACGGAAGTACTTTTCAAAAAAGAGAATTAGAATTGAAAGTTATTGTAATGATGTGTAAGGCCGCTACACACGTTCTATTTTATTTAAAATTTTAATTGGCATTGGAACTGTACATTTAGAGCTTTGTTCTGTAAACTTACATTAATAAAGCTTTTTACTAAGTTTCCATACACATAAAGCAAATGTTACTAGCGTTTTTATGTACATTTATATTGGAATTTTTTAATTAATAAGTCAAATACTGATCAGTTGAATTTAATTGTAACTTATTAACGAGTAACAAAAACATACATTGATTCGTCACCACAAAAGCTTCAGTATAAAAGACTTCAACGCGTTCGACTACCGAGAATCACAATTCTCGTTTTCGAGACTGAATCATTATATGTACTCAATCAAGTGGATGTTTTTTATTCAGATCGAGTCTGACATCTGTACCCGGTACCCGCTAGGAATTCGAACTTTTTTCGTAAAAACCAATGCCATCACACTTAACGGAACATCTCTCTACTTAATTTGCACTTTAAAAATGAATTTATCACGCGCCAAAAAAGTTGCACTTAATTTGTTTTATACTTGATTGCCTTAAGAGTTTACAGCGTATGTTTTTCTTTGATACTTTATTTTATTTGCTTTTAATATTCAACATTACATGCCGTTAAAATTATTCAGTCGTTACTGAACGACTCATTATCCTTAAGCACGATTTTTCCCAAATTTATTTTCACTTAATCGTTTGTGAATTTATTACAAAGAATACAGATAGTTACAGACGTTTTCTTTAATCTAAGAAAGAGAATAGCTAAACAAGTTTCTACTGTAAATGAAACTTTACGATACAAGCAACCTCTCAAGTTACAGTTTCATAATTAAATAATTCATAAACGTAAATTATCAAGCGCTCTAATTTATGTTTCAAGGAAATCTTTGGTTGCGTAAATTTGGCAAACAAACCAAAATAAACGATTTTGTACCACGATACAAGTCGCATTAATTGCAATAATTATATAACGTTTACGTTTCAAATTATTTATGGTCGTAAAATTAAGCTTCGGTGTTTTGTATAAATAAAAACGAAAATCATTGTCAAATTTGCATAACATACATAATAGATAAAAAATGTATGACCTACACATTTTGTTACTCTCCGAATTGTAACGTGAGACCGCAACCGGTTCGATGACCCGGTTTACAAAAATAATTGCACGTAGCATTAAAATATCTTACAGATTTCCCATTCTATTCATATTATTTGGTACCGTACCAAGCGGAAATTGTACTGCCTCTGCAATTAGACTGATAGAAGCAAACCACATATAATCCAAAAGCGTTAAGTCAAGCACACTGGTTTGTCACGAAATTTAATGGTCAGTTTGACTCCTATTTTTTACTTTCATTTTCTAAGATGCGCAAGTTTAATTAAGTTTTTTTTTATTTTTTTAAATTTCCATAATCAAATAATAATCATCTAGCACAAGTAGTCTGATTAGGTTGTAAAAGTTAATTTATTATTCTAAGCATATTATTTTCGCCTGCATTTTATTTAAAATTTATAAATGCTATTAGAACTGTGAAATACGCAAAACATTAATGAGCTAGCGAGCATAATGAATACATTTATCTTAATTAGTCTGATAAGCTGCATAAACGTGATAATAGCTTAGTTTATAACACACTTCAATGAAATGTCAACGCGACTCGCAAATGCGTTAGCATTCTAAAAGATGAGGAAAAATTTAAAGCTATTTTATAATTAACTCAAGACATCGACGTGAGAAGACTATTAATTTGTCGCTTGTGGCAATAAAATTCTACTACACACCATTTGAAGTCTGACTACTAACATAAAAGCATCATTCCATTCTTATTCCTTTAATAGTTATTCGTAAAGCCTCAATAAAACACATCTCGAGACCGATGAACTTTTCGCTATGGCTTCGTTTAATATAATTAAATCAGTTTAGCAGTTCTAGATCTCGTCTCGAGCACTTAAATTGGATACAGAAAAATGTTAAGGGCGCGGCAATCATCATTAGGTGAAGTCGTAACAATGCAATGACCGGCAGAACCGTGAGGAAAGTGAAGCGCGGTCGGGCAAAGGAATCTGCTAATTATCACAGCCAGCCCCCCGCGATAATTGTCACTCCACCCGACTGCGGGGGTAATATGAACATCAAAGCACCGGTTAGCTCTGGAGAAGTGAGAAATGTTAATGGCGCAATTTTAAACGAAATTTTGAACGACACGAGCTTACAAACGAAATTCAACACGATGACTGAGTTCAGTGTGAGGCAATTGATAGCGAATTTATCACAGAACACTAGAGCATCGAAAAACGAAATAGAAAATATACAAAAACGGCTGCTTCAGCAGGCCAACGAGATAATGAAAGTCAACACTTTTGCCAAGTCGCAGACTATCGCCGAGCCGAGAGTTATCGCGGCTACTCAGAAACACGACTCGACCGAATACGGGCGGATACCAGTCGCGCCTAGGAATGCTGTAATTAACGGTACGCCGAATTCGGTCGGAGTCGAGCAACCGAATAATTCTGATACGCAACTGGTTCCAGAAAGGCTCCAAGAGACGCGTACAGATAATGTTACTGGAGGCATGAATAGCGATCGAGGAAACATGCAAAGGGTCGGGGCGACGGCGACGGCGACGGTGATGGCGGACGCGGGAAGGATTTTTTTCTACGAAACGAGTTCTGCGGCGCGCGCGGCGGCCAGTGCGCGGCCCGCGACCGCCAGAGGTGAATGTCTCACAATCTGTTTGTAGCGTGGACGATTTATCTAGTCGTGTTAATTATTCAGTTTATAACGTATGTGCCTGTAGTTGTATCAGAGTTTCAGTGTCCGCTCTGAAGCCTCGAATTCCGGCTGTGTTTGTGTCTGCCTGTGTACCTGATGGCATTATGTTCGTAACGGTTGTTTGATCGAGTTCATTATTCGAGTCGGACGGTCTGGTATGTGTCCTTGCTTGTTTATATCTCTTGGTTCAATTAGCCTCCGATCTTTCAAAATTTCTATCATCTGTTAAGCGATAAATATCATAAATGAAGTATTACCCGGTTGTTAATGCACGGTACTTAAAAACTTTGCATTTCCTAAGCTCTAAGCAGATTACGATGTAATTTATTGTCATAGAATTATCTCATGATTTATATCGCCTACTAGATACAAGCTCATTTATGAACAAGTTGAAATGCGCGAAAAAGTGATTCGTATAGCTCTTATTTTAACGTTGTTTAGATTCAAAATTGCTAATCTATTTTATAATAGATGTGTCACGTAATATTATGCAAAACATCTAAGAATCGAATGCAATTAAGAAAGGATTCGCAACTCGTTAAGTAGTAAGTTCAGACCGGTTTAGTACTTAACTTAATAATACGTCTAGTTTATAAATTAGACAGATTATTTAAATCATATTGGCACAATAACTTTACGTCCGTAGCCTGTCCGAGCAGTAGACTATTAGTATATTATGTTTTAGTGTATTTTACAATATTTTATTAAGTACATAGTACTTACATAGTAAGTTAGAAGTTAGTTTCCGATCATGTTGTCGAGAGTTCGAATCCCACCATTCGACTATTGTCGTAAACCACATACTAGCACAAGCCTAGAGCTTAGTTGGAATGTTTAAAAAAATAAAATCTAATTCAAGAATATAAGGTTTAAGCAAATAAAGTTCTTATTAGATTATCTATAGATATTTTTGGATTAACTTAATAACAAAAACATACGATCTAAAATAATTAGATTTTTCTCACATTTAAAACGTTAAAAAATATTTATACTTACTTTATGGTGTCAGAAAAAAGATATTCGATTACAATTACTTTGTAAAGGAAATGTAATACTACATTGATTATACCGTTACGCTTCAACAATGTGGATACCAAATAACCGTATCCAAGTGTGTTGTGGTCACAGCGCGTTACACGATGTCACGCTGACGTAGCATATCGAGTGTCACGCTGATGCATCTTGTCCGGTGTCACAATTTTGGGTAATTGATTCTGCCTCAGGTTTGATTTTTTATTAAAAAGTAAGACATAATTTATTTCAGAATTCGTATTCATTCCTACGTCTCCCACGACTTCTATGTCTATTTCTTTATATTACAAAGGCAAACAATTGCGAAGTAACTACTGCCTATAGACATCTGCAATTGCAGATGCGTTGCCTACCTTTAATCGACGGAGGAAGAGACGCACTGAAAGAGAATATTTCCTTTGCGTCCCCACCTCCGTCAAAAAAACTACACCTTAAGGAATAGGACTAACATTAAGTCTCCGGAATGCACACTCATTAGACAAAACGTGGAATTGCTTCCACTTCACGCCTGTCTTCTGTGTGGTCGTAGTATTGCACCGGGCGAGCCGGCCAATTCGTGCAATAGATGTTGTTGTTGATGGCATCTTGCACTATTAGACCGTCTATGTTAATAGATAAACTTGGTTTTTAATACATATTGATACCATGGGACTCGCCAGATGATGATAATATGGCCTTATTCGAAATAGAGTTTACATCTATTTTACATTTTTCTCTAGGGCTGTCCTCCCTCCCATCCTCCCCCTCCCCCCGGGACCCAGGTAAAGTTTGTTTATAAACACTTACAAAATGCATAATACCAGCCCACATTATTTAATAAACTTCTTCGAATGTTGAAAATGATAATTTAATTTAAAATAGGTTGTAATGACCACAGTGAACCCGGACATAATAAGTTACTAGGGGGTCAGCAGTCACTAAACAAGCAAACCGTTTTCTATTTGCTTATCGGATATTAGCAATTCAGTTGATATTCAAAGTAATAAATAAGAATCAAAGTTAATGTGTCATTTAAAAGTCGATTTATAGTATGTTTTCTTATCTATATATTCATTTGTTTGATGACACGTCGTTTGTTATTACAGTCGTATGTCTACACGACACGATTTTTTTAATATTGAATTCATTAAAGTTATATATATAAAAGAAAGTCGTGTTTTTTTTTATATCACAAGGTGACAAACGCTAGAGGACACCAGAAATCGCTAAAATAGCGGAGTGACCACTGCCCATAGACATCGGCAATTGCAGATGCGTTGCCTACCTTTAATCGACAAAGGAGGAGACGCAGTGAAAGAAGATATGTGTATCCTCCTCCGTTAAGTCCACTTCCCCTTCCCATCCCTTGCTAGTAAGGCAAGGATGTGAAGGGAAAGAAGACTAAAATTAGGCCTCCGGCCTCCACTTATCAAACTGCACGCGGATTAGCTTCCACTTCACGCCTGTCTTCTGTGTGGTCGTGGTATTACACCGGGCGAGCCGACCCATTCATGCGAAGATGTTAAAGCGGGCTCTACCACTGTAGTCGTGTTAGTTACACTATTTATAACTCAAGAACGGATGTACCGATTTGGCGGGGAGGTAGCTTAGAACCATGATCCCGTTCCACCGCGTTCCCGGTCAGGTAATAAAATATCAAATAGGATACAAGTCAGTATAAAACGTGTTACTACAAAAACGTAATTTTGTCTATGGTTAAGTATGATTGAAAATTTTATAATTATACATTTTGTCAGAAATCAATAAGCATTCAATCAATAATCTTAGTAAGATTCTATATAATTCCGCGCGGACAAAGTCGCGGGCAAAAGCTCGTTTATAATGATTTCCAATATAATGATAAAATGTATAAATTAACAAGCATTCTTTATTGGTTATAAATAAAATTATACACAAAAACATATTATTGACAACTTAAATGGCATGTATTTTATATGTTTTACAAGAAACTGAATTTAGCATAGTATAAATGTATAAAAACTAAAGAATTATAATACTTGATTTTTTTTATTGATTTGAAATTTCACAAATATATGCATGATCTGTACATACGAGTATAACAAAATTGGAGTATCAGTTTGTAATGTTGAAATAACCGTTTTTTACAATATAATTATATATACAAGATATCTTTTTTTAAATTTTTGTCTGTCTGTTCCGGCTAATCTCTGAAATGGCTGGACCGATTTTGACTTTTAATGGCAGGTAGCTGATGTAATAAGGAGTAACTTAGGCTACGGTTATTTTAGAAAAAATCTTTTATTTTAGAAAAGAATGCGCGGACGGAGTCGCGGGCGACAGCTAGTATGTAATAAAATTATGTCATCAGACGTAAACAAAGACAATATTATTGCGTAAAAAAGATTTAGAACACATGTATTTCAATAAATGCATTTCATAACATTTTTTCCATTATTTTACTCGTATGAAATATGATTTGTAACTATTTGTAAGCGAAATAAGCGTCATTAAGTTGTAAACAACATAAAGTTGTAGAGAAATCGATATAACTTTTTATGCACTACAATTTCTAACGTGAACCCATGTCTAGACATTAGAAAGCTGGATCTACTGAGATCTGTGCAAGTAAGTTGTGTAGTATACTGCGCAAGTGTCGTAAACATTACTTGTATTAGATTTAAGTTAATTACAAATTTACATGGAACTAGTGGCTTAAAATAATAACGGTTATTTATAGATTTACCGAAAGATTTGTGCTAAGTCATATTTGTGTATTCGTACTTGATGCGTTCCGTTATACGTAACTTTATGGTCACGTGATATAGAGAATGTATGTTTTTCATTCATATTGCATATAGTCAAAATGTAGAGTTAAAAAGACTAAATATTTCTAATCAATAAGGCTTCCTTAATTATTTTTTAACTAGCTGTCGCCCGCGACTGCGTCCGTTTGGAATTAAAGTAAAACATAGCATATGTGTATTATCTCAGACTATATTCTATATCTGTGCTAAATTTCAGTATAAAAAATTTAACCGATCTGGATTGATGGAGTAATTATGTAAATAACAAACTACGTATTCCCCGGGAACCGTAACTAGTTTTGTGATCAAAAGTATCCTATGTGTTCTTCCAGACTATTCTCGACATCTATGCCAAATTTCATCGAGATCCGTTCATCAGTTCCGGCTACAAACTCTATCTAACAAACATCCATCCATCAAAACGTAACATTGTTATATACCAATCGTACTAATAGAATATTATAAATCAGCATGTTTAGATGGATGGATTTTTGTTGAAAGGTATCTCCAGAATAGCGTAACGGATCTCGCTGAAATTTAGCATAGATATAGAATATAGTCTGGACGAACACATAAGCTACTAATTATTATTTTTTTAATATCCCGCGCTACGGAGCCGCTAGTATAAGTTTTAAAACAACTTGAGTACATAAAATGATGTTATTTCAAGTAAAATATAGACGCGATGAGACAGATGCATTCTCAAACATAACAAAAAATAGAGGTTAAATACATCTGTCCCTCAATATTTCTCACAGTCTAAAATCAATCTTATGAATAAGTTATGAGAATCGAAATTAATGTGGATCCTATTATTTTAGATAGTCAGCCTTTCGTATTCTGCTTTCGTTATTGAAATATAAACCTTATTACGATGTTGTCTAAGTTGAATTTAGGTTATTGGTAAATATTTTCTGTTTACGGCAGCGGAAGCTTTTAAGTACAAACCGATATACGCGTCGTGGGATATCAGGTAAAGGGGATTTAGGTTTTCTATGAGTAATGCTACTGTTCTCCTTTGTTCTAATATAATTTAAATAATCTGTACATTAACTATGTTCAATTATATTAGAAACTGCTTAATACAGGTATCAGTTTAAATGATATATTATATCGATTATTTTAAGGGTCAATATTATAAAACGCATATAAACTTTTATTCCGCCTATTTACTTTATTCTGAGACAATGTATAAATAACTAAAAATTATTTGGTGAATTATGTATTTATAATGTCTTAAATGAAATATATTGTAACCATTATCTGTCCGCTATCTAGACTCCGGTGACTCAGTTAAACACTTGACTTGTAATCTGCACCTCCTGGGTTCGAATCCCGCCAAGTACCTTTGTGTTTATCGATTTTCGAATTTTATAAATACATTTATCCGACGTTCTTACGGTGTAGGAAAACATTGTGATGTAACTTGCATATACAGGAGAAGAAATTCAAAGATATGTGTATGTCCAACCCGTATTGAGGCAACGTGGTTGACTAAGGCTTGGTCGCTCATAGCTTAGGATAGGCAGCGAGCCCCTCAGTGGGGACGTATGGGAGCTGATGATAAAGATTATCTATTCATTTTAGCTAGTTTGTTCTATTTATATAGTCATATATCTTACATATATAAATCGTCTTTATCGCTGTAGATCAGTTTCGTAATTCGCGTTAAATAATCGATTAGATCTCAATCGATTAAATCAACTTGTTTGAGTTAATGAGCCAATGCTCGCGTAATCGATTTTAATCGCCAATTAGCATCTGTTTCAAATTTAATATCCACGATTAAGTATTTACTAAGAGAAGAATAATTTATTTTAAATCCAACATTAGTATATTATTTGATGTATAAATAATAAATTCGATATTAATAAGGGTGAGTGATGAAAGCCTTCTATGGATATATCATTGGATAACCAAACACTATCCTGGCATAGTCATCTACAGACGAGGCCAGTATGGTGTTTAAGTTGGCCGACATTTCTTTAAGAATTAAGTTGGATAATCAAATGTAAATTAGATAATTATAAATATATAAATAATAATAATAATTAAAAAAAGATGACATACGGGATGGTGCGATCTATTTGCGTCAAAGCCTCTACTATCCCACAATGTTTACAGTCTTATGGTACCCTTCACTAAGATACTATTATTAGCAGAGTAGTTTCAACTTATTTGTAGATATGTTATCTATCGCAAAAATACAATTTTACACTAAAAAAAAGAACATTTTCTTTCATTAGAATTTTAATTTATACCTAACGCCATCTTTTAGAAAAATATTAGACTAGAAATATTGACGAACTATTTTGCTAGTAATATTTTGTCTAGTATGGTAATTAATCACTTTCGTTTTTATCATGTCTGCAATAAATTTAGAAAAACAGTTTATGAATTTACAACCACTAAACTGACTATGACATTATCGTAATGAGTGTGCGAATACCTTTCGGATTATTATTTTTAACAGCTATTTCGATTAGCATATAATGAACAAGTGAACGATCCAAATGCTATGGTTACTTACGTGACAGGTTTGTTACGAGAATAGATAAGTTGCTCTGTCAGCTCGGTTACATGGACACAATGCATGTTATATTACGAAAGATAAATTTAAGGATTTAATTTCGGTCTTCTTAGTTTAGATAGAAGAGTTCATGATCATTTTTAAGGTCTGTTTTTTTATAATGTAACTAGCTGTCACCCGCAACTCCGTCGGAGCGAAATGAAAAAAAATATTGAAAAGTGGTATCTTCTGCCAGACTATCAGCGAGCTTTGTTGAGACGTTCTGGTGATACTTTGTAACAAACATCAATCCATTTAATCTAATCATTCGCATATATGATATTAGTCAGGTTAATGCTTCCTAAAATGTTTACGAATTGTTGTCATTAAGACCCTTCGTACATGACTATATTAATTCTTGAATATTAAACGCTCGTAAATACTTAGAGTGTCGATGGCTCAGGGGCTCAGCACTTGACTTTGCAATCTGCAGGTCCTGGTTCAAATCCCACCATGTACCAATGTGTTTTTCGATTTTTAAATTTCGTATGTACATTTACCCGACGTTCTTAAGGTGAATGAAAACATCGTGATGCAACCTACACATATCTGCGAAGAAATTCAAAGATGTGTGTGAAGTCAACCAATCCGCACTGGGCCAGGTTGCCTAAGGCCTAGTCACCCCTAACTTGGGGTAAGCTGATGATGATGGAAACTATACTTAACTGTAATACGTGAATTTATGGTTTGATAAAATTCAGACTACTACGTGTATAATCTGTCTTTTCAAAGAAAGTAAATGTTAATAAGATATTGTAAGAAATACAACACAACACAAAGATTCGAATGAAACTATTCCTTAGCAAAAAAGTTAACAATGCGATTACCAAAGCGTCGATTTCGCGCGTCATCTGCATTGTCTTGAACACTTACAAATATTACCGCTAGACCGGCTCCACGGCTGACCTACCTAAAATATATTCAACGTTAGGATACGACTGCAAACTATTTTTAACTCTCAGTCAATTATTTTAGGTTTCAAAATCGTACTTTCAAATATTCTTAATGGATTAAGATATTCTCAGCAATAACACAAGTGTTCCAAAAAAAGAAAATCAGATCCAAAGTTCATTGAATAGAATTAATTAATTTTATCATATTTGTTCGTGCTACATTTAAAAATGCTTCTGAATTTTATTTGTCCTTTTGTTAACAATAACCATGTCTTAATATACATATAAAAATGTCTAGGCATCCAGTAAATTATAGAATATCTTTGCAATTGTGGGTTATTATTTTAACTTTTTAATATATGTATTGAACCTTATTAGGGACTTATAGTTGTTACTTTGAATATGGGAATTGAAGAAAAAAACAGCATGTCATACTAGATTTGGTTAATATTTCATCATCATCATCTCACTATACGTCCCCACTGAATGCTGGCCCAGTGCGAGTTGGTTGACTTCACACATGTCTTTGAATTTGTTCGCCAATATGTGCAGGTTGCATCGGGATGTTTTCCTACACCGAAAGAACGTCGGATATGTGTACATATGAAACTCGAATAATATATTGGTAGATGGCGATATTCGAACCCAGTACCTGCAGATTACAAGTCAAGTTCATACGTGGTTAATGTTAATGAGATGTATTTTATAGGGTCTAGACACTTTTAATGTGTATGTTTTTGTTCAAACACTAACTATGATTTCCTTTTGTATCGTCGGTAAATTATGCTAAACATGCTTTCCTACAGCTCCCGAATAACAACAAATCTCAACCGCAATTCAAACAACCTAATCATACCTTACTTCGATGAGACGCGAACTGGGGTACGAAGAACAAGGTCGAGCAAATCTCGCTTATTAGGCTATAGTATAATAATATCAATTTCCGTAAAGTATTGAGGCTTTTATTGACGGCACCATAAATATACTAACTTCAATTGAGAACAGAAACGTGGCTATTAGTCTCGCCCTACTAAATAAATAGACCACGTACTACAAAATGTCTTTGACTCTTCCAAATCAGTTATTAAAAAAAACGTACTGCCAAACTAACTTGGTAAGTGTACTTAATGTATACTCAATACTTAAATATGTACAAACTTAGAAGTTTATACTTAGACTACTGGCTTAAGTTGAATTTATATTATATAATGTTTCTCATAAGTGAATTTTGTAAATTTTTTGAGAAAATAAAGATCTTAATCCACAAGTAACTCAGAGAAATGCAATGTTTATATTTCTCATATATTTGTTTGATTTGATTAAATATACGTGAGTTAGCCGTTTTAATTTTGTTGTAATGAAGTCTCACCAAACTTTAATGAGTATAATTATTGAGTTTCTACAGTGTTTAAAAAAATCTTAACTTTTCCAATTTAATAAAATTGCTGCAACTCACTAAGCTACTTTTCTTTCTCATAAGAACACGTTTCTTTAGTTAATGATAAATATTTTCTAACAAGTAAAAACTCTATATATGACGACTAAGAAAAGTTGCAACTAATTTATATTTACTTAAAAAGGTAACCAATAAAGCCCAAGTTCATGTTTTATTAGGAAAAAAGAATAATTACAAGTTATTATTTCTACAAACGATAATTACGTTCGTAATCATCTTGAAAGCTATTTCGTTTTTTCCTTTAATCTTTAATTTTCCTTATTTTCTTTTTTTTATTTACTTAATGTTATTGTATAATAGTATATTTTATTGCAAAAGGTAGCAAACCAGCATGCAGCCACTTAAATTCTCCAATAACGAAGTGGCCGTTGAGATGAACATTTAAAGATGCGTTGCTCAGGACGCACAGAATGTGGACAATTTCCCTTCATATGCGTCTCATCCTGTCCCAAAGCCCATAAGAAAAGGTTGGGAAGTGGAAGAATACTATAATTAGGCCTTCGACTCGCATCGTGCAAATATGTTATTGTGGGCTCTTCTTCTTCTCAGTCGCTTCAGTGTTTTCAGACTGGTCGTGGTAATCAAGTAGGCGCCGTGACCCGTTTTACGAGACGCCTCCACTCTTTACGGACAGTTGCTTTTTTTCACATACACGCAAGGGTACGTCTACAGCTGCTTTCACCTGGTCTGCCCACCTCATGGGCGATCTCCTTCCACTTTTCGGGCTCTACCACTGTTAAATTTATTCTTTTAATTTGATATACCAGCTGCAAACGTTACGTCAAAAAAGGTCTTTAATTTGTTAAATTATTAGTCGCTTCCCATCCTTTCTGATACCAAACATTGCTTAACCAATCATAAAAAAAACGTAATAAGTAATTCGTAACTGTATTCGTCAAGTAATGCTAGAGTTAAAACTTGTCATTAAGTTATTGAGAAAGTACTGGGCTACAAAAAAATTGGACCCATTGTAGAGTACTGGTGAAGTACTCATTATATTGATTGAGTCACTAAAGATCAGGTTCCACGGCGTTGGTACTTCATTATATGTTTTTTGTGATACACTTTAAATAAAGCTGTTGCAACATGTTATTTAATACTTAATTAAATGTTCCGTTGTAGTTGCTAAGTCCCGGACGAAATAAACTCTGGTAATAAAAAATTGAAAATAGTTAATATGGATTTCATTTGTACTTAGACCCAATTATCACGTATAGGCTAGACGCGCAACTTTGGCTCATAGCCGTTTGTATGAAATCGCGCGAACTAGTCCCACTGGCGCCACTTTACCAAATAACAAATATGCGACAAGAGTCGCGCGGCTAAATGCTAAGTTGAAATAAGATCTTCTCATTACAAAAATAAGTAGAATGTTTATAAATTGCTTTGTCTTATTTTGTTAAAATTTGGGATTACTTTAATATTACATCTTAATCTTAATATTATAATAAATGCGATGGTTTATATGGATGGATGGATGTTTGTTAGAGTTTGTAGCCTTAACGGCTGAACAGATCTCGATGAAATTTGGCATAGATGTAGAGGATAGTCTGGAAAGAACATATAGGATACTTTTGATCCCGGAAATAGTTGATTTTTTCATGTTATAATGTCAACGATTCAACATATCTTATTGAAATTTAGCACAGATATAGAACATAGTCTTAAATAACACATAGGATACTAAGTTTTATTTTAGTTCTGCGCGGACGGAGTCGCGGACGATAGCTAGTATAAAATAAATTAAAAAGTCATTTTTCCTTTTATTGAAGTGTTTCTCATATGTTATGTGCAGGTGGAGTGGAGGGCGGGCCCCCGTACAGGATGCCGCCGGCGCCCGAGGCAGCGCTGCCTGGCGCCCCCGCGCCGCCCGCACCCCCTGCGGCATTGCACACGCATTCCGCAAAGTTCCCGGTAACTACCATATACTAATATAACACTGATAGTATATATGGATAGGTCGTTGCTTAGAAATTACACCTGTTGATTCGATCCGATTAAGCAGGTCTGATGTTCTTGACAGCTAATTCTATCTCTACTATTAGTTCGATTTTTCACCACTGCTGCACACACACACTGCACCAACCTCATCCGTCAGCACCTAAATGGCGAAAATCAAATAGGCTCAAAATGCTTAAACCCGCTAGAGTAGAATTAAACAGCCTATAGTACCTTAGTCGTCACTTTTACCTCCTAACCATTGTTTTCCCTGCAAAAAACTTTTAAAGAAATATTTTTTTATAATAAAAAGTGGCAAACGTCGTCGCCAGAATTCGCTAAAATATCGATGTGACCGCTGCCTATAAACATCTGCAACCGCAGATACGTTGCCTACCTCTAATAGACGGAGGATCAGATTCACGAAAAGAGAATATTTCACATTTCTATGCATCTCCACCTCTGCCAAATCCACTTACCCTCCCCATCCGTTCCTTATAAGGAAAAAGTGGGATGGGAAAGAAGACTAAAATCAGACCTCCGGCATGCTGCTGCTGGAATGCCTGTCTTCTGTGTTTTTGTGGTGATGCAACGTGCGTGCCGGCCAATTCGTGCGAAGATGTTAAAGCTAGCTCTACCGCTATTAAATTGTTATCCCTACCATGCACTTTGAAACAACGCCGGTAGTGGAAACGCACGGTTATGTCCTTACATGTAAACAAGTTGAAATACACTTGCCATTCTATCCGTCCATCAATCTACAAACACGTTTGACTGATTTTAAAATAAAAACCGCAATCCATCAACTCTACGGGTATTGCAATGAAAGTCTATGTTATTTATAGATGTTTCAGATAAATCGAGAACGTCGTCCCATTAAAATTTGCCTAGGAAGTCAAGAAAGATTAGAAGACATTTACACAGTGGTAGAGCCCGCTTTAACATCTTCGCACGAATGGGCCGGCTCGTCCGGTTAATACCACGACCACACAGAAAACAGGCGTGAAGTGGAAGTCATTCCGCGTTTTGTGTGATGAATGTGGTGCCGGAGGCCTAATTTTGGTCTTATTTCCCTGCCCACCCTTATCTTACAAGGAAAGGATGGGAAGGGGAAGTGGACTTGACGGAGGAGGATACGCATAGGAAGATGAAACATCCTCTTTCGGTGCGTCTCCTACTCCGTTGATTAAAGGTAGGCAACACATCTGCAATTGCGGATGTCTATGGGCAGCGATCACTTCGCTATTTTAGCAATTTCATGTGGCTCGTTTGCCACCTTGTAATATAAAAAAAAAAAGACAGGGGAACCCTGACGATATTAGTGCCAACGAAATGTCATGTTATAAACGAATTCGTTCGACACGCAATAATTTCGCTCCTTTGCGACAAGAACGTGTTACATCACAAAATCTGTTTTTACAAATAATGCTTTTTTATATTTGGTTCATTTTTGACCGACTTCCCAAAAGAAGGAGGTACTCAATTCGTTCATATGTTTTTTATGTATGCTACCATAAATCTCTGCCTGTGGTGATCCGATTTTGATATTTCTTTTTTTAATCCAAAGGTAGTGCTTGCAGGTGGGTCCCATTTTTTGGTTAATTTAATTAAAATTAAAAACTACTTAGTAGATTTTGAGTTAGTACATTTAATTGAGAATATTTTTTTAGGAAGTTGGTTTTGTTTTCTATAATGTTAAGTAGATTTGATCTTCTGTGAAATTATCTGTCGCTAAGGGGTGATTTACCTAGGCAAATTCTAAATTGACGGCGTACCCTATTTCCCGGTGACAGGCACATCTTACCTGTCATTCTTTCGTCACGGGACCACTCAGGTACTATCTACAATCTAGACAGACTAGTTTTCAAGGTCAACGTACCCTCACGCCATCTGTCGCAAACAAAGATTGTTTTGTATTGATAGCATTCCATTGAAAGTGTTTTTTTTTATTTCACTTGCATTCTCTACAACGTATCAGATTTCTTCAACAGATATACGTATTTCGCGCGAATATATTGCGGAATATGTGCGACAAATAACTTGTTTTGCTAAACTTTTGGAAACTAGAAAGTTTGATCAGTTATATTTTAACATAAGTCGTTAACTAGAGTACTTCATTGGTGTTATTAAATTAAAGTATCAGTAACTTTAATACACATATCAAAAGTGTCTAGAGATAAAGTACATTTCATCTATAACAATAAATATGATTACTAGCTTTTTCCCGCAACTTCGTCCACGTGCAACTTAACGTGTCTGCTCGTTCGGATTAGAATTATCTTTATGATATTTCAACAACTCCAAATCAAATCCCCTATCCCTATATTTGATATTCTTTAGGATGAAATTTTAATGAATTTGAATAGCGTATAAATTTATATCGCTATAGCAACCAAAAAAAATATCACCTGTTCTCTCTAAAAATAACAATACTTCCACGCTACATTTCAACCCCCCTTTCAACCCCTAAGAACCCTTTAATCGCATTAAAAAGTAGCTTATGTCCTTCCTGAAGCTTTATATTATCGACGTACCAAATTTCATTAGGATCGGTTCAGTAGTTTAGGAGTAAAAGCGAGACAGACAGACAGAGTTACTTTCGTATTTATAATATTAGTAATTATTATTAACCCAATCTAGTTATACAATCCATTTTATTACTTCAATTTCCATATTTAAACTAACAACTATAAATTAAAAAGGTTCAATATAAATACTTAAAAGTTTTTTAATCCTCATTTGCAACGATACCCTAAGATGTACTTGATCCTTACACACTTTTGATGTGTGTATTTAGTTATAAAGTTAACGTTTTTCTCATTCACAGTACTTGAATAAAGACGTCTGAAAGAAGTCTTGTATAATTTTTGTATTTATTAATATCGTACAATCATAAAATTTTACAACTGAATAATAAGTTATCATTGCTATAATAAAGATATTTGCAACATTTAAAATATATCAAGGTTCAAATAATTAACAGATTCAGTCCACGCATTTTTATCGTCTTAAAGTGCAGTTATTTCGTATACCAATAATTTTGCATACGAATTTTGCTCATTAAGTAAATTAAAATAACAAACATATTATTTTTTATTATTATTACAAGCTATTTTTGTAAAATTTTTGAACTTTTTTAACGTAATTTAAATGCAAAATAAATTTACTAATGATTATTACTTTGTAAATAAAAGTTCGTTATTTTTAAACGGACTTTCGGGGCGCTTGCTTTGCGTTGACTGAATCTGTGAAAAACGTCATATTTTTTACCGTTACCGACAGCGTAATTTTCCCTCAGATCTTTTGTTCATTATTACTTATGCTTCGTTGTATTTATACTATACAGTTTCGCTTCTTTTAACCGTAGGTTATTTGTTTTTGTAACAAAACATTATATCGTAATATTTCTGTAACGTAACTAACGGATTATTCGTGTAAAAAACATAGATTACTTGATATATCTATCCTCATATAGAGTTTCACCGGAGAAAGTATTTTTGATATATCTATGGTCTGTATATCGAGATTGCGTGTGTATAATATTGGACACGAATCTTTAATTTTGGTTATTTCTTCTTCTGTTATGGGAGTACCATGGTAATTTTATGTTTCGCAAGGCTTGAAACTTTCGCTGGATGGAAAGGGGCTAATAATATTGTAGACTCGTCTATCTTGTTGTTGTTGGTTAAGAACTATGACGTTATCGTCGATGAAGCAAATTTCCAGTCCCCCTTCTCTTGTGCCAGCTTCTTTACCTCCACATTCGACACTACTCTACCTGTTTATTTGTTTACTTTCTCCTTTATCTGAATACATCATATTCTTGGTGTTCCCTTGTGTCTTTTTCCTTGGTAGGTCTTCGTATCGTATCCTCCCAGGATCTTTCCTTTTCAGTTTTCTATTATTTGTATTAATTTTCACTAATGCTTCTCTTATAATTTGTCTCTAAAAGTCTAAAAAACGTATTATATTATTCTTTTAGATAGAACGTGAGGTGATACTGTCGTCTGGTGAGAAGAACTCGAAGGTTCCGATCCTCCAGGAGGCGAGGAAGCGCGGCCGACTGGGCGCCGTAGCTCCCGATACGCCGCCAAAGACGTTGTCTGCGTGGACACATGCTGAGGTAAACTTAACAATCTAAGATTTGTTGCTTATTTTACTGTCGTTTTACTGTCACTAAGGACTTTTAAGTTAGTATGACAGAACAACGTTGTGGTACAGTTTAGATAACTATTATGTTAAGCGGCAGTAGTTCTGGTGATCTTACTTTTCACCCGCTGACGCCCGCGACTCCGTCCGCGCGTTACTTGTCTAAAATATTTTTTTTCCCAAAATAAACGTAGCCTAAGTTACTCCTTATTACATCAGCTACCTGCCAACATAAGTCTCGTCAAAATCAGTCCAGCCATTTCAGAGAATAGCCGGATCACACAGAAAGACATACCTGCCAATAAAAGTCCCGTCAAAATCGGTCCAGCCATTTCAGAGATTAGCCGAAAAAAACAGACAGACAGACAGAAGACACTCCAATTTTATTATATGTATAGATTTAGTTAACAAAATGTCAAAGTTATTTTTGATTTCCTTTAAAGAATGAGTCAAAGTTATGAAAGCCTACTGTTTTATGTAGGTTCGAATCAGAAAAGTATAACGAAGAAGCTCCTTAGATCTGAATACATCAATGTGCAAAAAAACCCATTTCTTTGTTTATATCTTGAATAGATAGAAATTATAAAATCCGGCACATATTTTACAAACGCAGTTTCACTTTTGATATCAATCGCATCCATCAACCTCACCTAGTACATCTGTTGACATATTCTGAGAATCGTCAGACAATTCGCTCGCTGGTATTTTCCTTGAATATAAATACAGCGATAAAAAACCACTTAGGAATCTTGTATTCATTTTATCAAGACAAATATTCTTTGATATATCTTTGATAGATGTTACACAGGACGTGGTGAATGTTTACTAATCATCAACCTGCCCTTTCCTGTAGCATATACTGTAAAAGTGTTTTGGCTTTTAATTTCTTTACTGGCCGGCTGACTGCCTGGCCCTAAACCCTCCTGGAAACTACTTCATTATTTATGTTTACTATCAATTTTATATAACCAGCTGTCTACTAGCAACTAGCATATAAATTATTTCTAGGGCATTTCAAGTGTAGATAAAATATAACTTTTGAAAATTGTATGTAAGGATGTGGTATTTGCACTTATTTCTGTTAAACGACCAAAGAGGTAAGTACGATTAAGACATTTTGCACATACAAATCTATTCCACTCTTTATTAGTGTAAGCTGTTTAGTAATCGTTACATAAGTAAGTACAGCCGTCAAATAAAGTTAAAGGAAAATTATCTGTACACAAGTACTATAAACACAACCCGTGTAATGTCGTGTAGAAAAGTTAGAAGCGATTATACACATAAAATATATTGGCTGCAAGGCAGTACTGTCACGTAGAAAAGTTAATAGTAGTTAGATTTACGAAATATTGTAGATTGGTCGCAATCGTGTACTGTCCCATAGAAAAGTTAAAAGCAAAGCAATTATGTTCTTATGTTAGTGATAACATGTACTATCGTGTAGAAAAGTTAAAGCAGTTATATTCATGAGATGGGTTACTGCGTCTTCCTGTGAATTAACGAGCGTGTCGGCCGACCAGGCGAGACGGGTTCGAAGCCCTAACAGGTACAGTCATGCTCAAAAGTATATTCAACCTTAAGATAAGTAAAAATAAGGTGCAATGCAAACATTAATTATTTACATGTCATTTATAAAAGTGCTTGGAAATGTAAAAGGTTATTGTTTACTGAGTTTTATATCGTATTAAAAGTACAAAAAATAATTCTCTCAGAATACACGAAGACGGAAATCCATAAACACAGTTTACCTTCACTGTTTTATTTATTTATTTATAGGTGGCGAAAGGAAAAAGTAGTCTCCCGCTCTAAAAATATAGTTTTCTAATGAGATTTTTTCAAATCGATTCAGTAGTTTTGGAATTTTATCACCATGCAAACAAACGATCGAGTCTTTCCTCTTTATTATCATTTGTAAAAAAATATTTAAATTGCTATTTACTGAATATTGAGACAAAACTGCCAAGTGTTAAATCAATACCGATTACTATCTAGACAATATTATCAAATATTGAGTCATTTACATAAATTAGTCCACAATTTAACTGGCATACGAGTTGATTTATGCTAAACTTTTGCGTTGTATCACATTTAAATGATAATATTGAGAAGGCTTGCTAATATGTTCTTAATTTGATAGACGATGTCTGGAGTCTGGTAGAGGTGTGGTTACACTACGAGCGGGTAGCGGACAAACGCATAAAGAACAAGAAATATTATTATAAATTATATCTAAGCAGACATGAAACTTACATTACAATGTCTAACTTTGTAATATTGGTGAAAGGTTTAACACAAAAGTGAAAATAGTGTTTTTTGTATGAATCTGTCAAGTGCATGTGTTTATTTAAGTTTGTTAGTGGAAACTCATACTAAATCTACACTAAGGGTCCACTTTAGGGACTTTTAATGTGGCTTTTTTATCTATACATATAATAAAATTGAAGTGAATGTTTGCAATATTGAAATAACCGTTTTTTACTACATGTATATGAATATATATAGGGTACATACACTAAAATAACATTTTTTTAAATTTTCGTCTGTCTGTTTGTCCGGCTAATCTCTTAAATGACTGGACCGATTTTTGCTTGACTTTCATTGGCAGGTAGCTGATGTAATAAGGAGTAACTTAGGCTACGTTTATTTTAGAAAAAGAACGCGCGGACGGAGTCGCGGGTTACAGCTAGTCATACATATAAATTTTGAGGTGCTACTGATGGACAAAAATTGTAATTATTTTGGTGTATGTACCTTATATATATATATTCATATACATGTAGTAAAAAACGATTATTTCAATATTACAAACAGACACTCCAATTTTATTATATGTATATGTAGATTTGTTTGTACCTTACTCGCGTTTCGCTCCGCGTGGTTCCTATAACCTCTACCATTCTAATCAGTTTATGATTGCATATTAATGCATAATTATGTATGCTTTAACATCTTAAGTGTCGCATGACAAAGCACCATTTCGTCCGGCGCTTCTTAAAATATATTAATATCGGAATGCCGCTGTCAAGTCAACCGACTCAGCGTCTGCACTTATGCAGCCCTGGTACCTAATCTCTGTCTTCATGATGATATATTAAAGAAATTAAATTTTTACTCTGTGGTTAATGACCGTACGTAAAGTGACGTCATAGGTTCGTTGTCAAGGTAACCGGTTGCATATGAAAAGTGTATCCATTTGAAGTCCCGTATACTTCAAGGAAAATAATAAACCTATTTGAGAATTTGGAATATGTTTAATATATAGTGTATTACTTATATGTTTTTGAAATTTATTCCTTAATATTTAAAATACACAATATATTAAATCTAATATCGTTATTACATATTATAACATTACACTCCATTTTGGTTATTAACGAAAGCTAACACCAAGGTTTTATATTTGTTACTAGCTATCGCCCGCGACTCCGTCCGCGCGTTCTTTGTCTAAAATCAAAGATTTTTTCTAAAATAAACGTAGCTTAAGTTACTCCTTATTACATCAGCTACCTGCCAATAAAAGTCCCGTCTAAATCGGTCCAGCCATTTCAGAGATTATCTGGAACATACAGACAGACAGACAGACAGAAAAAAAATTATAAAATATTATTTTGGTTTCCATACCGTATTATTCATATACATGTAGTAAAAAACGGTTATTTCAATTTCACAAACAGACTCTTCAATTTTATTATATGTATACGAGTATATTATAGATTATAGTTTTTCATTACAGAAGACACAGTTTTGACGAAAGTAAGGTCTTACAATTTCTATGAATAGAGCAATTTAACTTATCATGTTGTTATAAGAAAGTAAACAATTGTTAAGGACCATAAACATTATTCTTAGCTCTTTAACTAAATATAATATAATAGGCGTTAAATCGAAAAGTTGTAACAAAAGGCTTGATAGAACAAAAGCTTGTCTTGTAGAGGCACGCTACTCTACACACAATATAAATTCAAGCCGCGTCCCTCGCGGTGAGTTAACTACGACGAAGCAACGGTGAACATGATCGGTGCCGTCTATCTAAGTCGAATTAATACACAAGAATTTAATGTAGAAATAGTTTTTTAAGCCTAAACAGGATAAGAATTTTAGGATTTAAAATAAAATCAGAACAATGTTATGTATGAAATTAAAATTACTTACTACTTTTAGGTTTAGCTTTGCGAACGATAATGTAATGAAATAATGAAATTTATTCAATAAAAAATTTAAGTCACTTACTAGTATCAAAAATTTATAGCTTTGTTTATTACATAAACGAGAAAATCGTTGAGGCGGATGACCACGCTTTTATATGACACGGGTCATTAAATGATTTGATTTGATTTAAATGGATTTTAAAAACTACGATATCGTTATTTAAAAAAAACAATAAAGTAAGAAAGATGTCCTTAGGAACTAACCTTAACCTAGAAATCTGTTCTTCATTTAATTATGACTTATTGGAAACTTTGGTTTATAATCTGTAAATACAGGTTAAAACATATTCGTGATTTTAATGTTAATAATTCTTGAAATATCTTATCATTGAATTCTAAGGAAAGATTATACTAATTAATTGGATGTTTTCGATGTTACACTTACGTACGTGCGATCGAATAATTAAGCATTGTCAGTGAAAGTTGTCCATAACTGAAACTATAGATTTACCGTATCGAATTCTAACTACTGAAGCGTGATAGAGACGCTATTGGAATTGGTGTGGAGGCCGAGCGAAGTAATTAACCCAACGGTCATTTTGTACATGCGCCACAACGCCAACGATTCGTAAATGTAAAACAAGACCAATTTAACGATTAGAGAATGTTTTTCATAAATAAGTTGCTAAGTAAAAAAAATTATAAGATTTTAAGAATTTTCCAGATAAAAATATAGTGAGATTGAACATAATATATAAGCAAAATCAAACTTAGAGGAAATTCATAAACATTTATTAAAATTAAAATATAATCAAATCATCTTTGTTTATAAAATGATTTTTAGAATTCGCTCTCTTATAATTCGACATAACGAAGCCGCACTTTATTCAATGAGGTACGCTCGCAGTGCGCGGCGAACACATGCGCGGGCGCATCCGGTCCCCGCAGTGTAGCCGCAGCGCCTCCGACACCACTTACACTGCCACGAACCATCATAATTATATTCAGTAATAATTTAAAATATCTTTGTTTGTTGTAAAAATTGTAAAATTCAGTGAAAGTTTTCAAAGTGTTTATTTTTGAAGCGTTTGTAGTAGAAAATGATTGTTAATCTTGTAAAGTGATTCTTTAACAACAATGGTCGAGTTTGCCCTGGAAAATGTACGTTATAATTGATTTATTTATTACATATTCTCTATAATACTCGTAATAAAGGTTAAACAACGTTTCTTGTATTGTAAAGTATAAAAATATTTGATTTTTTCAGACTTTCAATAAATAAAGTTAATATATGATGTGATAAAAATGAACTTGCTTTAGTTAATTCATTAGCATTAAGATAATGTCATAATACAGCCGTGAGCAAAAATAAAGGGTCGGTTAAGAAAGTTTGGATATCTCGGAAGATAAAGACGCTAGCTAACTGAAATAAATTGTGCATTATAGACATTTAAATATAGATATTTTTATTAATTTATTTATATTTCATAAAAAAACAAACAAATCTAAATAAAAATAAAATTTAATTAAAAATACTGTATTATCCAAGTTTCAGTAAGATATCCTTTTTCGTTTAAGTTTGTATTTTTTTATGCAAAATAAATAAATTAATAAGAATATTTTATTTTATTTTAAGGATATTTGATTGTCTATCATGCATATATATTTCAGTTAGCTAGCGTCTTTATCTTCCGTGATACTCAAACTTTCTTAACTTTCTTTCTTAACCGACCCTTTGATTTTGCTCACGGCTGTAATTAATACCACTTTTCAGTAGTCAGGGGTTTGTAGTAGTACTCAGTAGAAACTAATAAAACAAAAAAAACAATAACATGTCACTATTGATGATGTGATGGTTACCAGGTATGTGATATGAAAGATATATTTAAATCATGACCAATGATAAAAAAAAAACTTAATTAAGTGTCACTGCTTCTTAAAAATGTTAAACGTTTCACCTTTAAAATTAATATGTAAGTAAAAAAGTAACCAACTGTTTACATCATAATTGTCGTTACCTTGTACAGCTACCATTTCTTCTTCGTCTGACGACTTCTTCTTGCTGGCAATTGTTGCCAATGGCCCATTGTTTATTCGATTCCCACAAAACATTGCGGTAACAGTATTTATGTACGTTGTAGCGTTTCTTTTGCGTTCTCATTATGTTCCGGGACAGGTTTGAAATCAGAGAAGCATGATTTCTATTCCCATATTGTAAAAGAAACCTTTTTCGTCCTATTATTCCTGTTTTGTTATAGTTTTAATAATCGTTAAAGCCTTAAATATTGAACAAGCAAATGTCTCATTTGGTTACAGAACCAGCAGGCGGGCACATCCGGCGACTTTCGACAGTATCACGATCAAAACTACAGCTACGCAATGCACCAAAATCAGAACCAAGGCGTTGTTGCGAGGAATATACAGAACTACGACTCTCCCAAACCACCTATACCTGCCAAAAACTATGGAACCAAAGCCGATATACAAAACAATTCACATCATATCACTGTTACGGTCGAAACAGGCAAAGATAACACGAGAGACGCGCCGAAAAGTACTAAATCCGTAAGCAAGACATATCACACGTTAAAAGATATGATATCCAGTAGATTTAAAGGCAAAGACAGCAATGACAACGAAAAGACTGAAGAACCGAGCCTCAATAACATTGAAGAAAGGAAAAGGCCGGAACCGGAACAAGTAACGCCAAGAGAGACGCCTACGAGGAAAGTTGAGCAAGGGATTTATGGAAGACCCATGCCCCAAGCGAGACCCGATATGCAGTACTCACATGGGATGACCAATAACATGGCTTACCCAAGCCCCTCACCGCACAGGTCACAAATATTTTAAATTATTTTTTTACGACATGATGATCATGTTTTGGTCTTTTATTTATTACGCATAGGAATGACTTTATCAATCTGTCTTTTTACTATTTTTCAGACAAATGATGCAGCAGCAACAAATAGTCCAACAACAAATGCTACTAAACCAACAAGCCAGATCTCAAGAGATTTTGTCGTCGACGCCTCACTCGCGGCCGCAGGCGCTTGGCGCTGATGCCCTGTACCAGCAGTATGGACCACCAGGGAGAAGAAGTGCAGTATACCAGAGAGATATGGATGTCAGGTCAATGGCTAACTTCACGTCTTTAAAATCAGGCCCTCAAAATCAGGTATCTATCTATTAATTTCACAAAATTTTAATAACAATGACGCTGATTTCGATTTTGACGATTTACAACGTCAATAGGATTAAATGAAATACTGTAGACTGTTGAAGCTAATTAATGCAAATCTTATATAATAGACTAGACAACGTTAATAAAATATAAATATAAATCGTTAACTATGTAAGAAACCAATTTGCTACAAAATCTGTTAGCCGGTTTTGCAATGCAAATGTACCACTTAATATATATCTGTTTACAAGCCACCGACCGAAGGCCCTGTTGAAAATTACGGCAATAATTTCAATGCAACACCTTTCTTACTCGGCCCCGTCCTATTCTCACCAGTCACCGGCCTCCGCACAAAGCACAATAGTTCCCAACAATTAAACATTTCTTCCCACGGAGTGTGCCGCAATTATATTAACAAGTACTTGTTTGTGACTTTAAAACATTTCTAAAATAGATTTAACGGCTTTGAGAAAGGAGGCTTTTGATTAATTTATTACATGATTGTTAATTTTAATGAAAGCAACAAATTACTAACGCAACCACTATAGCCATGATAAACTGTTACTGCGCTTTAATAACTTACTTATATTCTAGCTATATTTTTAAACCTTCGGTAAAAAACACTGTACATTTTTTCATTATCATTCCAGTTTGACAATTCACATTCAAGACCTGACTTAAGAAGTCCACAGCAGTTGGAGAGAGAGATTATAAGACAAAGAGGTTTAGTAGAAGGCAGGCGAGCTGCATCCCATCCCCACCTTCTTGATGAACCGCCTCAGCGCCCTGAAGTAAGTACTCCACAAATTCACGAGAGGTCCCGGCGGAATTCACATGGAAATCTTTTAGACGGACTACTTGTAGAGAATAGCCCTCAAAGAAATACGACAGAGGAAAGAGAATCGGATGATGGTGGATTTAGGCTACGGTTAGCAGCTCAAGGTAGATCGAGCTTTGAAGAACGAATTCGTACAAGCGGCAGATCAATAGAATCGAACAGGCAAGAACGTTTACAAGAAAACATTTATAGACGGACACCTGAAAGTCACAGGGAATCACGACGAACGCCAGATTCTTTGGGAAATAGACGTAAAGAAGAAACAAGTAATCATCAGGGACCTGACAGAAATGATGAGAGTGCAAGTCAAAAGTCTGCAGATAGCGTTTATAACTCCAGTGGGAAAGCTGAAGCGTACCATCCTCAGCCATCATCTTCTAGACATACGCCTAATAGGATAGAGGACCTAAAAGCTCATGGTAAGAAAGGGCCTAATGGTTCAGGAGCTAGTTCAGGTATATCAACTATTTTTTTATTATAAAACTTATTAAATCAATATTTTCTAAATTATGATTCAAAAATTTCTAGTAATCAGTTTTGAAAACTCGAATAATTCAAGTTTGCAAAGCTATTATTCGTAACAATTACAAACTAGCTACGTTTTAGATTACGACAAGAACGGTGGTCAGTCGTCTAATGTGGATTCGGGCCGAGGTAGCGTCGCATATTCGAGTGGCCGAAGACCGGAAGCCAGTCCTCATGACACTTCTGCAGATTCTGACGCTGTTGCACATCCTAGGAACCAACCACAACCCGGCACGAGTCAGCAGCAAAATGTGCCGAGTTAGTCTGTACTTTAACTAGTGAAAACACCTTGATCAATAATCTGCAATGTTGTAAATTGATATGATATTCATTCGATGGCAAGGTATGAATAAAAAGCTGTCTTCCATGTTTTCAGATGGTGAGAACGAGTGGGCGGATCTAGTGGAATGTGAACTGCGTCAAATCCTTGAGCCTAAGCTGTCGGCTTTACGCCTGGACTCATCCGCAAGCTCAGATGGTTCGGTGACGCCGCCTCTGCCGCCTCTTTCACCTTCATCTGACTTGCATAAAAGAAATAGGTACAAGATACAATATTTTTGATAGCTCCTTGAGATCTAACTAGAAAACATTATTTAAAAATCTTAACTAAGTACTTATATAGTTAAATGTAATGTTATACTATTTGGATTGCAGTCTCCCCGGTCGGTCCGCTGAGTATCCTGAAGAGCGGCGTCGCGGGCGTGAGTCCCCGCGCTGGCATGGCCACAAGAAACACTCATCTAAACGAGACCATCATTATAAAAAACATTGTAAGTAAACAATACAAATTAAACATTACCATTTTTCTTTCAATTTATTTGTCATTTTTCCGAAATGTATGTCATCGTTTTCTGAAATGCACCAAAATAAAAGAAAATATTAGTTTTCTTTTAAAATAAATTAATTTTCAGTATTCGGCTTGGACACGACGGACGTGACCTCGACGACGACGCGCAGCCTGGACTTATCGTCGCTGCTGGGCGCGCGCTCCGACAGCGACGCGTCCGGCGGCGACGCGCGCGCTATCCGCCGGCAGCTGCGCGGCCTCGAGAACATGTACGCCGAGGTACTACAGCTGCTGGGCGTGCGCCGCCCTGCTCCCGCGCACGCTCCTCATGGACCCCACACGCCCGCCTGGGACGCAAGGTGAGGGGGGTAGAAGACTTATTTGTATCTCAAAAAAAAATCAGTAGTCCATCTTTACCTAACTTACCTTTATCTAACCTAATCGAACCTTTACCTTTACGATGCACAGATTGTCATCGAAGCGTCGCTACGGCAGCATGTCGTCTTTGCCGTCTAGCTCGGTGAGCAGTCGACCGGTGCGCGACAAGCGGCGCAGTTCCAACGACCACAGAAAAAAACACGACCTTAAGGTAAAGCACGTTGACGGTAACGATTTACATACATAATCATAACCTGCAGTCTTCTCTTCACCCCAAGTAAAATTTGTTATATAGTTTCTTAATCGATTAATACACTCTCTTTTTTTATTTCCATGTATGTGTGTGTGAGCGTTATTACTATAGCATTGCTGATCATTTTCAGGGTATAAACAAGAGGTTCCAGCGTCTTGAGTCGCACGTTGTGACGCTTGCGCGCTCGGTGGCGCACCTTTCCAGCGAGATGCGCACGCAGCACCTCGTCATGCAGGAGATGGACAACATCCGCGCGGAGATCGCCGCGCTCAGGCACATGTATAAGTCAGTACCACGCGATATATTAAGCATGACAGTATATATATGTACTAAGCGTGACACTATATATATGTACTTTTTTCTTCGTTATATTATTTCAGTCATAAAATAGTATAATAACGTTAAACTAAAAATGTTATATTAGTACCCATGTGGAAAAGGGTCTAATATTTACGTTATATTCCAGATCACAGCAGTTTATCAGGTCCGGGCACCAGAGGCACCTGGACCCGTACTCCTTTAGCAACCCGGACCGCGTCAAGCGGCTCACAAAATTCTTTGGCGACGAGCCGCCACTTATGAGGCTCTTCCTCAAGAAACTTGGATACGAGGTAAAATCTACAAAATACATAAGTAAATTTAATGACACAGGAGGGATAAAAATCGTGTAATTGTGACACGTGTGTGATTGAAGGATAAATATGTCTTCCATATAAAAAAACGGTTGTCCCTGTTTTTTTTTTAAAGGGAACGGTAGGGACGACACGTGTTTCAGCAATAAGAACTCGTGTTTAAGATAGTTTATCTCACCTCAGAGATAATAGTACAACAGAGGGACAATCCCATTGGTCGATTTGACCCCACAAGTCGCGCGGCGCGGGCGTCGTTTTAACTAGGCCATCTATCGTGAATTGACGATTGACGAATTGTATCAATTCAATTTTTAAATAGAGGGTTGTATGAATTCCACATTGTTATAAATTCATATTTTATTCAGTAATCATTTTAAATTTTTGAAGAATAAAACTAAATAAATCACTGACGTAAAACAACACAAGTTACATGGCGGTTGAATTGTGCATTTAATATGATTTACTTTTCCATACGTACTGAGCATGTACTTCATTTTCCAACATATGAAACTGACCAGACATGATTTCACCTAAGAAATATTTTTTTCTTTCTAGAAATACGCAGCACTGCTAGAAAAGGAGAAAGTAGGCGCAGCAGAACTGCCTTACGTTGGCGAGGATAAGCTGCGGGCGCTGGGCGTGCCGCTAGGGCCTAGGATGAGGATACTGAAGGAAGCAGGCATCCACCAGGACTTACATGCGCGGGATGACCACAATACTACCACCACGACACTGGCTATTGTTTAATTAATACGGATAATGATACACGGACAACCAATATTCAATCTCGAACTCCCACATATTATTTTGATCAATCCGTGGTATTTTTAGTCGGCATCTTTGGACAGAAGGATGCTCATGTTTTTAACAATTAATGCTGTTGGATTCTAAAGATGTCATTGTATTAACTTAGTGGGTCTTATTTTAACTTACCGACCTCTACATAGTTACTGATCTTACTAATCTTCTGTTATAAATTACTTAATATATTTTTTGTGTTTTCATCCGATATTCTCATGCGCAATATTTGAAATTTTAAATAGAAAACATAAGATGCTTTAAATATTAGGATTGTTACTGTTTAAATCATATTTTAAAGTGTTTATAAAATGAAAATAAAAGCATCAGTGGCCCATTTAAAAACTTGACTTGTAATAAGCAGGTTCGGGATTCGAAAGCCGCCATGTACCATTGCATCAATTCTCTGAAGTTCTTACGGTAAAAGAAAATATCGTGATTCACATATTGAAGTAATTTAAAGATAATGCGTGAAGTCAACCCGCAGTGGGCCAGCGTGGTTGACTAGACGCCTCTTACTTAGGTTAGACTTCGAACGCTGAGGGACCTGTAGTGGGTTGACGACGAAGCTTGTGATTATGAAATAACTTGAATTGAAAAAAATCACAAATATTAAAGTAATGAAAGGTTATTACGATAAATTATCATACTCTATTTTTGAAACAATAATCATCTCGGCGACTAACAATTTACTGATAACAAAGACGAGACTCGTAACGGACATAAATATTTCCATTGGTAAAGAAAATAGAAAACTTATTTGTGATATAAGAACCGGATTAACATATTTTAATTTGGTAAATACTTATCTTTGGATGATGCAATGAGTAACATCCGGGATCAGCAACTTATAATGACTGAAGTCAAGATAACTCGAACTGTATTTCTTTTTCCGGATTCCTTACTATGAGTATCCGCTCTATATATATTTAAAATCGGTGTCGTTTATAAGTCGCGATAACAAAATAATGCCCGCTAGACATCTTAAGACCTTGAGCCGTTTTAACCTGATGTTTTTAAACCAGTACGACTTAGGGTCCTTCAAAAGATTAGCGCACCATCTCCTTAAGAGACGAAAACGCATCTGTTGCCAGACTCCAGACAGACATATATGTATTCCCGGCGCTCTTTTGATTATTTTAATTTATTTCTAGATGTGTTTTCTATTGGAAAGAATTCTATTTTATTCTAAAACGAAACAGGATTTTATTAAGTTAGAATTTGATTGTACGCCATCTGTTAGAAAATTAGAAAACCAATAAGTGACAAGGTAAATATCTTCGCGGTCCCTTCTAAAGCACAGCCTTTGCTAGCAAAATAAATAAAAAAACATACGAACTGTACAATTAAAACTGTGCAGTTAAAACTGAAGGCGTGTTGAGCTTAACAGTTAGAAAATAAGTTATAAGAATTTTTAGAGAATAAATAAGTTTTCCTAGAGGTTGACTTTGACTAGATGTATATACCCGCGGTGCTATCTCTTATATACTACTAGCTGTCGCCCTCGACTCAGTCCGCGCGTTCTCTTTCTAAAATAAAACAATTCTTACTAAAGTGAAAGTAGCCTAAGTAACTACTTATTACATCAGCTACCTGCCAATAAAAGTCCCGTCATAATTGGTCCAGCCATTTCAGAGATTAGCCGGAATAAATCGACAGACAAAAATTGAAAATAATGTTATTTTGGTGTTTGTACCGTATATACATTCATATACATGTAGTAAAAAACGGTTATTTCAATATTACAAGCAGACACTCCAATTTTATTATATGTATAGATGTACTAAGTAAAATATTAATATGACAATAACTTAGGTAAGTTACCACCGCAGATAACTTATCTATATTTCCTTTATGAATTTTCAATCGACTGGTTTGCCAAAGAGTTTATCCGGCATGTACTTAACCTCTTGTAAATAATGTAAATACATAATGTTTATATAACATGTACTCCGAGCAACGAAAAGACAACGTACTTTGTAGTTAATATTTTGTATCCCCCTGTAGGGACGTGTATTGTAAATAATTTTAATTAAAACTTTATTTCTATTTTATTTTATTTTATTTACCCCAAATTAAAACTGTACACTATATTCTCTGTATTAATAAGTAATAATGATTACATCATTATTTTTGAACTAGTTATCGCTTGCTACTCTGTTCTTCCTGACTGTTTTATATTTGTGCCAAATTTCAACATAATCCATTAAGCCCTTCTGGAGATAACTTCAAACAAACATCCATTCATGAAAATATTAGCATTTATACTAAAAATATATATACGACGTTCTTACGGTCAAGGAAAATATAGGGATGCTGCATATATCGACGAAGAAACTCAAAGATATGTTTTAAGTTAACCAGCACTGAGCCAACGTGGTTGATTAAGGCCTAGTCACCACTAACTTATAATAGGCCGAGCCTCTGAGTTGTAGCTACGATACTGAAAAATACAAGATTCTATACTTATTAAGGCTTATTAGTCAGTATCAATGGAACAGACATAAATTAAAACATTGCCATTCTAATAGTATTTTCAATAACATGCTAATGAATCGATTTATTACAATTTTACTTACATACTAGCTGTCGCCCGCGGCTCCGTCCACGCGTTTTTTTTTTCTAAAATAAAATATTTTTTCCAAAAATAAACGTAGCCTAAGTTACTCCTTATTACATCAGCTACCTGCGAATAAAAGTCCCGTCAAAATCGGTCCAGCCATTTCAGAGATTAGCCGGAACAAACAGACAGACAATAATTGGAATAAATGTTACTTTGGAGTGTGTACCGTATATACTAATATACATGTAGTAAGAAACGGTTATTACAATATAACAAACAGACACTACAATTTTATTATATGTGTATAGATAACTTTCAAATCCTCATAATGATTGGTAATTATTTAATTTGCGGCCGTTAACTTGTTGATACATTGCACGGTTGTTATCTTGCCCGGGGTCAGCCTTGATAAGTTTTAAAAGACAAAGCGAGCACTTCGGTCCGCATTAGCCCGTGGGATTGTAACGTGTCAACATGTTCAGAATAATTGTAATCCTGTCTCTCGCCGTTGTCTCTTATGCGACTGTGATACAGATAAATAAATGTGAAAATGGTAAGTTCTTTTATTATCATTATTTTAAGACGATATTGTTGATAGACCAAGTTCGAATGGGCATGATACGTTATCTACGTTCTTTTATATTTCTTTATATGTATGATATTTATCGTATTCTACTCCTTTATTTTTAATATAATACTAGCTGTCGCCCGCGACTCCATCCGCGCGTTTTTTCTAAAATAAAAGATTTTTTACTAAAATAAACGTAGCCTACGTTACTCATTATTACATCAACGACCTGCCAAAAAAAATACCGTCAAAGTCGGTCCAGCCATTTCAGAGATTAGCCGGAACAAACATACAGACATACAGACAGACACTCCAATTATTATATGTATAGATTAGTAAGATAAGTGACAAAAATTATACATTTAATTACGGAAACAGCACTACTTTTCTAGCGTAAGTTACGTACGTTATCCTTTGTAATGGTTTAAATTAGTTATACCAATACCAAGTTTAAGCTCAGGTTTTAGTTAGCTGATGTAATAAGGAGTAACTTAGGCTACTTATATTTTAGAAAAATTATTTTATTTTAGAAAAAGAACGCGCGGACGAAGTCGCGGGCGACAGCTATTTGTTACTGTAATTAGTGAATGAATTAAGTAATTTAAGTTTAATTTTTCAAGTTAAAGAAATTCTATCAGAATACAGATTCACAAAAGTGAAAGAATTTTTCTAATCGCCTCAGGAGTTTTGGAGTTTATTCCTAATTAGCTTTTGAAAGCGACTTCATCAGCAGAGAATTAAAATTAAATATAAGCCTATAGCACCCGCGGATCATGTACATAGCTTCACAACGGCATTTTTCAAATCGATTCAGTAGTTTCAGAGCGTATTCAAACCAAACAATCAAATTCCTCTTTATACCGCCTTTAGCTGTCGCCCGCGACTCTGTCAAAATATGTTGAACCGTTGCGAAATTACCGAGTAAATAACAAAAAACTACGTATCCCACGGGAACCGTAAGTATTTCTGGGATCAAAAATAGCCTATGTTTTCTTCCAGACTATTCTCTACACGTATACTAAATTTCATCGAGATCCGTTCAGCCGTTTAGGCTACAAGCTCTAACAAACATTCAATCATCCATCAATCTAAACTTTCGCATTTATAATATTAGGATTATATATTAACAAATGTACAGAAAATAAGTCACTGATAAAGAATAGTCAATCGGACATATACCAACATAATAGTTTAATAACAACAAAGAAGCCATAAAAGCAAGACTTCTAGTCCATTTACTAATTCAGCAGTAAAAAATCAATAAGCAATTTGTTTTCCAAACTATGATTGCTATGCTCGTTGCTTCAGATCTATTTACGTAATTTCGAGAGTGAACTTTAACACGTTTAGTGATAAAAACATTGCATGACAAGAATTTATTAGGAACACGATATATGTGACCAGAGGTCATAGATAGATACTACATTTATCACTAAATGTACCAAATTAATGGCGTAAGTGTACTTAGAAATATATTATTACTAGCTTTTACCCGCGACTTCGTCCGCGTGGAACTTCATGTGTCTTTCCTCGTTCCGATTAGAATCATCTAATA